>VDFB02339848.1:0-27393 GCA_007258455.2 Sequoia sempervirens
GACTACTATTACAAATAAAAATAAATAAAATTAAAACAATAATAAATAAAAGATGCAACAATAATTAATCCCTTAAATATTATGAATATTAGTGTGATGACAACATTTATAACATTGATAAAATGTAATAAATAAATGCATTGAACATTTATATTATGAATGCAATTAAAATTGAATAACACATATGTGTAATTTTTCTGGAAAGCTGCTATCCGACACGTAGAGGAAGGGTTGCAGGTCTAGGATTTTCATGACATAAACACCCCCGAAGGAAATTGGTTCTTACACAAAACCTAACCTGGCTTCACGGCATAAACACAACCCTGGCCAAGACACTCCTGGGTGTACGTTGTATCCTGAATTGGATACACCCCTGTGTACCCCTTCTCCAAATGTTTCAATGCTAGCCAAGACCCAAACCTCCACTCTTGTGTGCCTTATGAATTCTTGTGTTGTTCCTTCTTTTTCCTATGTTTGTCTTCATCTCTATTATTTTATGGGTTTAAATAATAATTGAAGGGTGGTTACAAAAGTCGCACCCTTTCACAACAATAATAATGTTTGCTAATTAAATTTGTTTTTAATTATTTCATTGCAATGTATTTTCACAAGAAAAATTCCCGTAACAATTCTCCCCCTATAATTTAGCTGCTATCCTCAGGAGAACAGGAAATCTTTGCATGAAATCAAATGAAACAATCTTAATTAAACAAATGTGGATATTGTGCTTTAATAAAATCAGCTTTTTCCCAAGTAGCACTATCAATACTACAATGACTCCATTTACTCTTAACTTCATCTATAATTCTATTCCTCAAAGTTCTAGATCTTTTTTCAATTATTAACTCAGGTTCAATTTTAAATTCACAATTAGGCCCAATAGAGATACTTTTCCAATCAATAATATGATATGCACTATACACATATTTCTTAAGTAAGCTTATATGAAACACATTATGAATCTACAATTGAGGTGGCAAGGCTAGTCTATAGGCAACATCACCGATCCTTTCTAAAAATTTAAAATGTCCACAAAAGCGAGGATCTATTTTAGAGTATTTACCAAGTTTTAATGAACTTCTTTTGGGTTTGACTCTAATAAAGACTTGAACACCAACATCAAAATATTTGATAAATCTTTTCGAATCAGCCCAACTTTTGTATCGATCTTGTGTAGCTTTCATGTTTTGTTTGGCCTTGTTAATATTGACATCCATTTCCAATAGGTTTTCATTTCCGTACCAAATCTTATGGACATGATCTGACCAGGGGATAGGTGTATTACAATTTCAACCATACATGGCTTCAAAAGGTGACATCTTAATGGTTGAATGATACCTTTGATTATAGGAAAACTCAACTAAATGTAAGTAGTCTTCCCAGGATTCAGGTTTATCCATGGTGTACATCTATAATATATCTTTTAAAACCTTATTAATTCATTTAGTTTGTCTATCAAATTCAAAACGATATGCAGTACTTAAGCTTAAATTGGTACCAAGTTCAGAAAAACAAAAAAGAGATTTCCATAAAGATGATGTAAATTTAGGGTCTCGATCAGAAACAACATTCTTTGGAAGGCCATGTAATCTAACAATCTCTTTGACAAAAATGTGTGCAATGTCGGAAGCAAAAGATTTTATCTTGATGGGTAGGAAATGTGCCAGTTTGCTTAATCGATCTACTACTACAAAGATAGAATCATGACCTTTTCGTGTTCGAGGCAATCTAGTGATAAAATCCATACTAATTGACTCCTATTTCCAATTTGGGATTGATAAGGGTTGTAAGAGGCCAAGAGGTTTACATTATTCTGTGTTTACCTTTTGACAAGTTAAAAATTGTTGGACATAGGTATGGATTTCAATCTTCATTTGAGGCCAAAAGTAGTTTCTCTTGATTGTGAGATAGGTTTTCTAGAATCCAGGGTGTCCTGATATAGGTATATCATGAGAATCTTTCAATATTTGTGATTTAAGGTTAGGTATATTGGGAATACAAAATCTTTGTAATAAAGGAGACCATTGCCACTTAACAAATAATGTTCTAGTTGATCTTTCAAATGAACATCAAAGGATTGATTTTGCAGTCCTTCGTAAATTGGTTGAAAAGTCATCGATAGGTAACAAATTTTATATCTTGTTCAAATTGGCTTCTCTATAGGGTCAAGGTATTGACACATAACTGTTTTTGACTTAAAGTGTTTGCCACCACGTTTTCTTTTCTAGGAACATATTAGATGGTGAAATCATATTCAGTTAAGAGTTGCATCCATCTTCTTTGTCTCATGTTAAGTTGAGGTTGAGTAAAGATGTGTTGTAGACTTCGATGGTTAGTTTTTAATATAAACTTATTCCCTAGTAAATAATGATGCCAAACCTTTAAAGCATGGACAATGCCTAATAATTGAAGATCATGGATATGATAATTTCTTTTAGTGGGTAACAACTTTCTTGATTCATAACATACTACTTGGTTATCTTGCATTAGAACATCTCCAATACTTGTACCACAAGCATCGGTAATCACAACAAAGGGTTTACTAAAATTTGGAATACAAAGAATAGGTGCAGATGTTAATAAAGTTTTTAATGTGTCAAAAGCCTTATCACATTTCAAGGTCCAATTATAACTTTGTTCTTTCTTAGTTAGATTGGTCAAGGTGCAACGATTTAGAATAGTCCCTTAAAACGATGATAAAACCTAGATAATCCTAGAAAACTTTTGACTTCGTGAGCATCCTTTGGAATAGGCCAATCTTGAATTGCCTTAATTTTAGCAGGGTTAGGTGAAATACCCTTTTCAGAAACCACATGGCTTAGGTAAGATACTTCTAATTTAAAGAATTCACACTTGCTAAGTTTGGCATATAGCTTATGTTTTCACAAGGTTTCTAGTACCTTCTTGAGATGTTCATGCTCTTCCTCATTCTTTGAGTATATTAAGATATCTAAAAAATGATCACGAATACATCTAGAAATGGCCAGAAGACATCATGCGTCAAGGTCATAATGGTTGTAGGTGCGTTGGTTAAACCAAAAGGCATTACTACAAATTCATAATGACCATATCATGTTTGAAATGCAATTTTGGAAATGTTAGATTCTTTAATGTGAATTTGATGGTATCCTGATCGTAGATCTACTTTGGAAAAACATTTGGCACCATGTAACTGATCCAAGAGGTCATCAATTTGAGGTAAGGGGTACTTATTTTTTATGGTTAATTTATTAAGTTGTCTATAATCTATGCATAACCTCATGGTTCCATCTTTCTTTTTGACAAATAACACTGGTGCACCCCAAGGAGAGACACTTGGTCTTATCTTACTTAAGTAATTGTGTTAATTGAATATTTAGTTTAGTTAATTCAGGGATTTACTGACGGTAAGGGGCTTTGGAAACAGGTTTTTCCCCAAGAACTAGATCAATTGCATGTTCTATAGATCGTTTAGTTGGTAAACTAATTAATTCTTTAGGAAGTACATCTTTGAATTCTTGTACCATAGGTTTATTATTAATGTCTATTTTAAATTTATCACTTGTTTGAAAAAGCATAGCACAAAATATTTTACAATTCTTTCTTGCACTACGCTTGACTTGCATGGTTGAAATAGTTTCAATGTGAAGAGGTCTTTTCTCCCCTTGTAAAATGTGACATGTCCCCATGTTAGAGTTTAGGATAACTTGTTTGTTTTCACAACCTAGGAAAGCATTATTTTTCTCTATTCGACTCATACCTAGAATAGCATCATATGTACCAAGATTCAATATGTGAAATTGATCATGTGTTACAAGGTTATCTAATTCAAATTTTAGATTTTCAATAATTGCACTAGTTTGTTTAACTACTCTACCATCTGCCATTTCGACAGCTAAAGATTCTATTGATTTAGATGCAATCTTTAGTTGTGCTACAACCCTAGGAGAAATAAAGTTATGACTACTCCCTGAATCAACAAGAAAAACAATGGGGTGACCATTTATAGAACCCTTAATTTCAATTAGAGAAGGTTGGTAATGTATGGTACCTATATCTACAATGGCATAAATCTTCATGTTGGAAGGAGTAGAAGTTTTGCTATTTTTGTTTTGATGTTGTTGGGCTTTGCACATATGATCATCTCTATGGTGGTTCTTTCCACATTTACCACAGTAAGGATACAATTGAGGACATTATCGTTGCAAATGGTTCTCACCATAGGTCCAATATTGGATTCCTGATGGTATATGTTTGTTTTTTGTTAGAGTGGAACATATTGGGGGTCAACATTGAACTATACTCTGATTTGAATAATGTCTTCCTTGTTTGAAAGTTTTTTGGTATGATTCCTCTATTTCTTTTGCAATTTCTTTTTTTTGTCTTGCAATTTGATGATAAGTTCTAAATTTTTTGACGATTTGTGCAGCTTCGTCCACTAAAACTGGCTTGCCACACCATATCTGAGCCTTGTATTCATACCTTAAACCATTGATGAATCTAACAACACGGTCATGTCCTTCAATGAATGGCACAAACCTATTAATTCTTTCAAAGTTTTGTTTGTATTCATTCATGGTTTGAAGTTTCTATTTCAATTCAAAGAATTCGTTTTTCTTTTCTTGTAGAAAGTAATCAGAAAGGTATTTATGTTGGAATAATTGTTTAAATTGTGACCTTTTTGTTTTGTCAGCTCATAGTTTTGAAGATCGAACAGTGTCTTGCCACAAATTTAATGCACTACTTTTCAACTGATAGGTGTCGATTCTTTTCCTAGCATAGCTACTTGTGTTTTGCAAGTCAAAATATCTCTTTAAATTGGTCAACCATTGCTCTACTTCCTCTCTTGTACTAGTATCACCACTGTATTTGGGTAGTTTGATTTTATGAGAAAAATTATCTAATTCTCGTTGTGTTTGTTTACTTAATGTGTTCCTCGAGGATTCTGATTCAAAAGTGTCAAAATTGCTTGATTTGGAAGTCTCACTCTCTTTAGACGATCCTTGTCATCATTTACTTTTTATCTACGTTTTTCCTTTCTTTGGATTTGATGTCGAGTTGACTAAGAACTTTTCTTGCTTTTTGAGATTTCTATTTTGTTTTGTTTGTTTCGTTCTATGGATTCCTACTTAAGTTGTTGGACTTGGGCGGTTAATTCAGCGACTTCCTGCATTAATGCTTGATTGGTTTTCTCTAAATATAATCTAACTATAATTTGGCGACTTCCTACATTAATACTTGATTGGTTTTCTCTAAATATAATCTAACCATAATTCGACAACTTCCTGCAATACCAAATATAATCTAACTATCTCCCAATGATTTTAAAAATTAAACATTTTAATTTATTTAATTAGTAAAGACATTAATTAAAATAGTAATAAATAAAAGGTGCAACAATAATTAATCCCTTAGGTATTATGAATATTAGTGTGATGACAACATTTATGACATTGATAAAATGTAATAAATAAATGAATTGAACATTTATATTATGAATGCAATTAAAATTGAATAACACATGTGTTATTTCTTTGGAAAGCTACTATCTAACACATAGAGGAAGGGTTGTAGGTCCAAGCTTTTCACGACATAAACACCCCTAGAGGAAACCAGTTCTTACACAAAACCTAACCTGCCTTCATGGCATAAACACAACCTTGGTCAGGACACTCCCAAGTGTACAATGTACCTCGAGTTGGACACACCCTTGTCTGCCCCTTCTCCAAATGTTTCAATGCCAGCCAAGACCCAAACCTGACACTCTTGTGTGCCCTTTGAATTCTTGTGTTGTTCCTTCTTTTTCCCCTGTTTGTCTTCATCTCTATTATTTTATGAGTTTAAATAATAACCCAAGTGTGGTTACAAAAGTCACACCCTTTCACAACAATAAAAAATTTTGCTAATTAAATTTGGTTTTACATTATTTCATTGCAATGTATTTTCACGGGAAAAGTCTCGTAACATGGCCTACTTCTTAGAAACAACAAATCAATGGTATCCTTATTTTTAAATTTTGTCTTGACATTTTTTAGAGCCTCAAGAAGACTTTTTTCATGTTGGGATGTAATATTGTTTTACTTACTGAAGTTTGTCATTGATTTTGAACTATTTCACAAAGCCTATGAACTTAGGAGGATTAAAAATTATTTTCATTTTTTTCTTGATAATAAAGGTTATATATTAATCAATCCCACATTTACTAATTCTCAACATGCTACCACCATGAAACTTGATGAAGGGATTAATAGCCAACATCCAAACTATTGTTTAACTTGCAAGGTTCAAGGGCCCTAGCTCCTATTATTAAGCATTGCTATGCTCATTTCACGAAGCTCTAGTTCCCTCACCAAGTGGTACCGAGGGAAACAAGGCCACACCGTCAATGCTAAAGTTTGACCAAAGCAAGCAGCTTAGGGGTCGCTACCCCATTCCCACAAGTAGCCTAAAAAAAAACTTGCAAGGTTCAAGTCTCTGTTTTTTATTCATTTGAACACAACAAAAATAAACTAAAATAAAAATGAAGGACATGTAGTTCTTTATTAATCTTCACTATTTACCCACTCCTTGGTAGTGGCCATTGTCTTCACTTTCTTGATGTTGCCCTTATATAGCATGGTAGCGATACTCTAATGGCCTAACTTTGTGCTTTGCTCCAAATTGTTGCTAACGGACCACATCCTTCAAATGGGTCTCCCCTTCTTTTCTTGTATTTTTTGATTGAGCTTTCTTTGAGCTTGTATATAGTTGTTGCATAGCTTCTATTACAAAATTGTCTTCATGTTCTAGGTCTTTCGCCTAAGTAGAGAAAAAAATCCTACTTGGGAAGATCATTTCCAACCATAGGCAACCTATGCATTATTAGTTCACTACTCCTTTTCTCCACTCACTCCAAAGACTAGAGGATTGGACTCCCACAAATGAAGGTTGGTCCTTCCATAACTCATAACTCTTATTTGGATGTTTAAATTATTGTGCCACATGACAACTTGCACAACAATAATAAAGTTGCTTAAATCATTTTTAACCCACAACCAACCATGTCCTCAAATTCTCCATTTGATCACATATATTGTAGAAGATGGCATTTACCTTTAACCAAGGATGGGATATAAAGAAAAAGATCTCAATGCATTTTTGGCAACCAACACTTGTGAAAAACTTGGCCTTCACTACTATAGAGGTTCAAACTATTCAAGTAAAAACCTAAAACCTAATTAGTATATGAGATGGGTTCCATTGATCTTTGTCTATGATGGTGTGACATGTCCTTTTCCTTGAACCAAACAAAAAAAACTCATTCCCTTACCCACTCTCATCATGTTCTATCTACCAATCTACTCCCATCCCCACCCTTGTATTTCCAATCAAGAAAACTTCAATTTTGACTACCACAAAATAGAGTATCAATATTTAAAACTTACTTTTTATTCTTTCACGAATACCACTAGGAAATCAGTTTTTCCAAATTTATTTGCTTTATATTAAAACAATCTAACAAAGATTTACATAGGTTTTCAATTGACCATGGGATCCATGTCTCATTATTTATACAGGAAACAACTAAATTTACTAGACAATCAATGACCCTGTATCCTCTAAAACAATAGACATAATAGCTCTCTTTAAAAACAACCTACAAATTCAAAGCTTCTTCAACTATGGTATTTAGCCACCAATTAGAGGAATTACTCATTAATAAGGCCTCAATAAATAATTGAGTTGTCAACAATCATATTCTATGGGTGATCCCACAATATCGATTTACAATTTTGTCCAAATTGAACATTGAATTGATTTTTTTTAATTAAATCTTCACTTTCGGGCACCTATAGTGACTAAACCTTGAGGAATTTGAAGATGATGCAAACTAGTGATTTGTGACATTTTGTCTGTAGATTCTAAATATTTTTTCTTTTCAAAATTTTTGGAATCGATTGTACTTATTTTTCCATCTCCTTGAAAAATAGTTTTTAAAAGTAAACATCTTTAAAGAGTGACGTATTGTTAACACAACTTTTTTTCTATGAAGGATAAAATTCTAATTTTTTGAATTTAGATTCATAACTATGATATCTAGTGCATGGAATTGGTTTCATAACATTTATTGAATATTTCTTTCTTAATTAAGTTTCAAAGTCAAACCTTTTACAATTTAGACATGATTCACTAGCTAAAGCATAACTTTTTTTGTATGTATCGAAATTAATTTTTTTTTGTTGGATCAAAGACATCAATATCTAGTGCACTAATAATTTTTTTTGTTGTTGTTGATAATTTGCTATTTTTCCGCATGTGCAGAACAAAGAGCTTGATTTTTGGTGAAAAACCTATATGTTTAATCAAACTAGAAAATAAAATACATAATAAAACCAAAACATATTAAAATTATATTTGATGGATAGCTTGTTCCAAGGACTACCATCATCAAATTGGGTTTTTGAAGTTTCCTCCATTTTCATCCTCAACCTGAGCTTCGAAAGGAAATTTTTTGTAGAAATCTGGTGCAAGAGGGGGAGAAGGGAGAGAAAGGGGGGTTTTCTTGAACCCCCCTTCGAGTGAACTCCTCACCTTCAAATGAATGGGGTTTTCATGGGGGTTTCTGAGGGAACCCTTATTGTCTGCTCTAATTCTAGTTTGTTTGAACCCACCAAACCCAAAATTTTCTTCATGGGGGCAGTTTTTGCAATTTTTCTTCCTCAATAGAATTGTAAAACTAGTTTTGTGATCACTCCCCATCCTTTTCTCAAATCTAACTTGAGACTTGCTAGAAAATTTTCCCCTTGGCCACAATTCTCAAGTATGAAACTATGAAGAATGTATCAAAGGAAATTATTGCTCCATTGAATTTATCAACATACAACCAACCCTTGACAAAGCCTCACCATTCAACATATCAATTTAATGTCCTTTCTTTAATTTCTTCCTTAATGTTACATAAACATTATCACTTTATTGTTTTTGCAACCACTACATTGTTTGTGTTTCCTTAGAGAAAATTCTTTTTTCTTCTTATGCTAATAGAGACATGTACTTTCATTTGTAGACCGTTTAGTTCCCCTTTTGATTTTTTTTTGCCAATGTAGATGAAATATACAAGATCATGGTTTTTTTCCAACCACAAGGACACAACACAACATAACTAGAAAAAGGCCCTATAATCATTTTAAGTTATCTAGACTAGACATGATTTCATAGCTACAAAATCAATTATATTGTCATTTTATGAAAACCGATTAACATTAAATCTCAATAACTATCCTTGCCAAACCTTTTTTGTGAAATAAAATTTTAAAACATGATTGACCTTGTTTTCTTTCTTTAAGCTAACAAACATCTCAACAATCCATAACCTCCTTTTCAAAATTTGCATTGTCAAAATGTTAACTTGGATAGCAACTCCAAAGAAAAACCTTAGCCTTTGGCTATGCCTTCAAAATCCCATATTTTTTACTAATTAATGATTGTGAATCTAGAAAAACAACCTCTTCTAGTAGTTGATGTTCTATTTCTATTGCATACTTGCTTAAAATTTTAGGATTTTGGAGTACACCATGAAATTTGGAACTTTGTAAGATCCTTCTTAGTTTATTTTCCATGGTGATCCAATAGCCTTCACTTTTCAATCCTAGGACTTGATTAAAAATAGGATAAATTGTCATAAATTTGTCCTCTTAGAATTTATTTTTTCATTTAAAAAAAATCCAATAGTGAGCTCTTCGATCAATGATTCAATCAAATTGATAACATAAAAAATAACAAGATCTTTTGGCAAGGACAAAGTCGTAACATTTCTTTTTAGTTTTTGACTATCTAGGTATTTTTTGCAAACTAATGTACTTCATTTGGGATTTTGGCTCCTTATAATATGTTCATATTAGTCTTGCACCTCATACCATGTTAACCATCTAGGAGTATTGTATTCTAGTTCTACCCAAGTCTAATGATAGACATACCTTATCACACCATGTATATTTTTTGCCCCACTCTATGGTAGCTTGCCACATAATCTAATGCATAATATTCTCCATCTCTTTAGGATCTTCTTAGGTATTTTCTTGCTAGAAGTGACAAAGTGGGAGTTGATTGCAAAACTATGTTTAATAAAGGCATACTATAACCTTTAAAAATGATGATATTGTTGGAAAGATAATATTTTTTAAGAGTGTTGGTTATTAGTGATTGAGTGCAATATTTGAAACAAAATGCAAATTAAAGTTATGTTAAGGGATCACTAATGCAGTACAATTATGTGAAACCTAAGGTTGTCTCCAAGTGGCCAAACCTTAATTGGAAATCACCAAACACCCTAAGAGTTGAGACAAGCTAGGTGTGATCAAATGGTAATGAAATTGATTAATGTGTGCAAATCAAGACTTTGATATTGAAATGTTGAGCTATGCTATGAAAAGTTACAAATTAAAGGGTCTAGATGCACCTAAACCAAGATAGGCTAGTTTGCAAGAAATCAAATGTATAAAAATCAAAATAGGCATTCAATATTTTTGCCCCATGCTTAACATCTCAAAATTAATAGCCTGGAAAAGGGTGCCCTAGTGGCCTTTTCCTCTTAATTTGGCCCCAAATTTAAATATGTCGGGGGTGACAATTTATTTTGAATTTCAAATTATAAATGTTGGTTATCAAGATTTAATTTGTAGAAAACTAGATTAATTGCATATAAATACCTAATTATTTCATCACTTGAAAACAAAGTAAAAAGAAGAAGCAAGAATTGGAGATAACTAGCAAGGAGAACAATTATAATACTTCAAGATCAAGTCAAGAGTAGGAATATTGTAGCATTTCATTTTCAAAGCATCATGTCAAGTTTTATGTGACTTTGTTCAATTTTATGCATACATTTTGTTTGTGAGGACTATCACTTGTAGGTCTTCAAGCCAAATTGCAATCAATCCTTGAGGAGATGTGCACGACTTTAGTCCTTCAAGAAATCATATTTGAGTGGTGGGTTGTATCCAATTATTGATTCATCATTCATTTGTCATTTAGCTTCTATACCTAAAAAGGATAAGCTCTCTTTTATCAAATTTTCCATTGTGGACGTGGAAACACCAACATGGGGTTTGACTGAGGAAATCCCCTATATGTCACAACCCTTCCTCTCTCTTTGAATGTGCAGGTTACAGATTTGAAGAGGATTGGAGAACATTGAAGACCATCCTGATCATTGTTGCATTGAAACCCTACAACTTGACAAGATACGAAAACTCAATTATCTCAACAATCGACAAAGATTCAAAGGAAGATCAAAAGGAAGAAGTCATCAGTACTTGAGGACTATGAAAGAATATTTTGGTTGTATTCATCCAGACAAGGGCGCCCTAGGTAGCCTTGTCCATTCAAATCAAGTCAAAATTTGAATCATAGGTGCACACAAGTTTGCTTTCGGTTTGTTTTTGTTGTAAAAATTTATCACATCAATTCCTAGATTTGTTGTTTTCATATCAGAAGAGTGAATTTTCATGGTTAGCTAGTCATATCATTGCATTTCATCAAAATTACATTCCAACTCTCCATTATAATTCAAATCCAAGGGCTGATTGACTCACCTTTCAGGTTGAAAGTTAATCTTGTGCCCTTGCCAACCCAAATTCTAAATGATAAGATTAGTGGAAGGCACCAAATCGTAAAGTAAAGTAAATTTAATTTTCTACTTTATTAGTATTATTATATTCTTCCTTCCCCTTGTGCATTGCTAACATATACCTTTTGGGTATGGTTATTTCATGTAGCTTTACACATGGAACTTGATGCAATACAACCACGTTGTATATGCCAAAATAGTAATTGTTGGTTGCATTTTATGTGTTTTTGTCAAAGGATTTATGACATTACACATGTCAAGAAAAGTGTAGACTTTTTCTACTGAAGATTTATTTTTTAGGGGGTGTTTTTGTCCCAAGACATTGTTAGAAACAATGCCTCTTTTTCAGCTTTCAAATATTTTGCAGCTTTTGGGAGTCAATTGAGAGTCAAACTTCTTTTTCCAGCTTTGTGGGCTCGTTGTTGGGCATTTTCTTTCATCTGTGGGCCCTTTTGTGCTTAAGTTCGAGGTTTGCATGGAGGGGAGCCATGTGTCAAATTCATGCAACTCCTACCAAGCCTGAAGGATTAATTTTATAGCACAATGCACTGAGATTCCATGTGGCAGCTTCACGTGCCACTAGAAGAAGGTGAGCAATTTTTTGTTTTATTGAGCACCTGCACCTACATCAAGCCATGTGTCAAGCTGGTGTAGCCTAGAGAAGCTTCTAAGTGTCACAAAGAATTGATGGTGTGCGATTGGCCAAGAATTTTTATGGGCCCATCACGAGGTAATGGAAGAGGTTGACACATGGCAAACTCGTGCTCTATCTGGAGACAAAGACCCATCATTGGTAAGTTTATTGATGAGGTTAATAGGTGGTTGTAGTGGAAAGTGGAGGAAGGATAGGTGGAATCATCGCTGCCTATGGAGGGTTGTTCATGATTGCCCAGTTAGGCCATTTCAATCGTCGCCATGATGGCGATGTTAGTAGGTGAGGAAGTGGGAAATCTTTTCTGTTCTTGCAGTTTTTGAAGCAAAGGGAGGGATTTTCTATTTAAGGCCCTAAGGGGAACTATATTAAGGGTTCATCATCTTTTACTAAAAACACTTAGAATTAATAGTTGATTTTTGTAATTTCTAATACCTTAGCAGTTATTTTTAGAGAGAGAGATTGAATGCATGAATTTATGCTCAATTGGCCTCTGTAGTGTATCTTTTCTCTATTTATGAATATTAATTATGCTTTGTATTCTTCATTGAATGATTGTAGCTATCAACTATTCTAGTGATATTTTATAGTTTCAGTTATATTTCATATACATGGATCTTTGGATCATGTTAACACTTTTTCAAATTTATGTGAAAATTCATAAAGCTGAGATTATGATATGCTATATGATGGAAAAAACCATTAACGTGTTTAGCACATAGCCTTAGAATAGTTTTTTGTATGCATTTTATTTCATCTCTTCCCCTTTCCTCCCCCCTTAGTTAAAATGAAGAGTCGACTTCTAAAATCTTGGAGGTCGTTCTGTGAATAGAAATTCAGTCCCACGTTCGTAGAACTTCCCAACGCTTATCTCTTAAGCATTAGCTTTTGAGATCAACAGTTCTTTTTTGGCCCATGCCCAGTGGGACAACTTAAAGCTAGATCAGAAGTAGGTTTATGAGTTAGAGACCCATCACAAGATCATTGACAACACATAATCCCATATTACTCTTGCCCCCGTTAGTAGTCGTTGAACAATAAAGAGCTGCAAGAAGCGGATCAACACAAACACAAGCGCAGGTTCAAGTACAACAAGTGAAAACACCCATGGTTGTCAAAAATTTTGTAGCATAGAATAGTGGCAACTCACTCATTCCTCCAATTCCTCCAATTGTGTGGGTTTTGATTCTCATCAATGCTCTAAAATCACTCCCTATACACGAGATGATGGTAAGACACCGACGAAAAATTTGCAAGATGTCGTTGATGTGTGCATGGTACAACATGTGCAAAAAAATGTGGCGTTAAGGTTGTTCACTACTCCTTTCAAGGGGAAATCCCTATATTGGTATATATCTTTTCCCCCCAATTCAATCAGTACTTGGGATCAACTAGGAGATAGATTCTTCAACCAGTTTACAGAGAAGGGTGATCATTCTTCCTTACTCTAGCAACTGATAACCATCAAAAGAGCTGCCCAGGAGGCTATCACAAAATTTAATACCGAGTTTCACAAGACCTGACAAAGGATCCTAATGATAGCTAGGCCTAAGCGGTATGGTTGTTGTTTTTCTACTTGAAGGCATTTAATTGATGTAGTTATGATGATCTAGTCACTAGGAGGTCAAACCCTCCATGATGCATACAATTTGGTCGTTAGGGCTAAAAATAATCTTATAGATGTCAGAAAACTTCCTCCCCAACTGCCCATGCTTGTATTCCCTAAAATACCACCTCCACCACCAAAATATTCCCCTAGTACCTCCCAGTACCCTCCTTCAATATATGTGTATCCTAATGCGTAGATTAATGCAGCTTCTTCTACCTCCTTGGTTGTGGAGGTGAGTGATATGAAAAATCTATTGCAAACCTTTTCTAATGAGATAATTAACCTCAAGAGGTAGCAATTCATACCTCCTAAGCCCCCTTACCAGAATTTTCAAGGAAATAGGTCTCCCTTCTAGTATAACCAATACCAAGGAGGAGTGTGAGCGAATAATTAAGCTCAACCTTCGAGTCAGATAGTCCCAATCTCGACTCCACTACAAGCTATATTGCCTAATCATAATAGAGATCTAATGGTGAGTCAAAATAATTTGGCATATGACACTAATTCATGGTGCTTCCCATGTAATGACACACACATTCCCAAGAACTACCCTAGAGGTAATCTTCAACAGAAGATCATGGAATAGAAAAATCAAGGAGTCCCAACTGATACAAGTGCATATGCCTATCAATCTCCTAGAGTGGAAAATACCATCTTAATGGCTCAAGTGCAAGGTATGTCCTTAGAGAAAGAAGGTGAAATTGCATCTTGTTTCCTTGGTTTTAAGTTTCGGCTTTAAGTGTTGAAAGTTTTCGGGTATCCTTTGGATTTTCAAACTTTTTCCATTTTTTCTATCAATCTTTTGGTCAGTTTGCAAACCTTGTTGGTCGTGAAGTAATTTTTACAACTTGTCCTTCTCGACTTGGTCTTCTCTTAAAGTCTTCTTCTTTAAGTTTCAGTATTTTAATTGGTTTTCAAGCTATTTCAACAACCGCCCGAGTTTTATAACCTTTTCATTTTGTGGAATATTGCTTTCAAAAGGGTTGTTGTTAGGCAAAACGGGTTTTGGGTGTTTTCTTAAACTTATGTTGGGACCAATGTATCTTTTCCAACCATGTTTTATCCCAACTTAAAGGAAGAAATATCATTTAAGGAAAATAATAAAGAAGGGCTTGTCGAGGCAGGTTTCTATTTTCAAACCTTATTGGCCACTGACTATACTCTCAAAAGTTGTTCAAATACCCAATCTTGCTGAAGTGTACCAAGATCACCCGATATTTTCACCAAGTGACATGTGTTTCAGTCATTAAATGTTGTCAGTATTGGAGTAGATGAAATAAATGATTGATCGTGTAATATTAAGCCTCCATTTTAAACATAATCATTCTTCTTGGGGAGTGTGATTTTGAAAGCCGAGAAGAACAAACATATGAGTGACACTCAAAGAAACAGTTCGAGCAAGAAAGGGTGGCACTTTCTCAGGTAAGGGTTTTTCCTAAATTATCTTGGTAATTGGTAATTGATTCCTGCATTATAGCACAATTGAATTTCCTGATACATTGAAATACAAGTATTTGGGTTATGAGCACTTAGTTTCTCTTGATAGTTCCTTGCTTGAAATTGGTGATACAAGGTTACAAATATCAATTTAGATGCATTTTGGGAAAGAATTTGTAGGCCAGATAGAAACCCAATCACTCAGAGGGTAATAGAAAGTGGCCTCCTTAAAGCTACTTCATTTCCTATGGCAGTACAATGCATTGTATTGGCATTGGAATGCATATCTCATTACAATCAAACGATGAGAGAAATTCACACAGAAGATAATAATCTCCTAGTAACCTTGGATAAAGCTACGATAAGTGGGTGTTTTAGGTTGCTAGAGAGGGAGGTTTATTTGCATTTCAATTTACCCTATCTCAAGGTTCCTTTTTAGAGAAGAAGGGGAATTACCAAAATCACATTGCAAAGGAATGGTTTGATCCACCTAAGAGGGGAAAATTGCAACTTCCCAAGAAAATGTACAAGTCACATTTTAGAGAAGAAATCTTAGATATTATTGTGTTGCTACACCGAGTGAGGGGAAATATGAATGCACATGATTTTGAAGAGTGGATGTACTTCTTTGTGTATTTCATTTGTGGTGGTACATAGTACCTAGATTGGGCCATTATAATTAGCGATCAATTGGATGATATGATAAGAGGTTTTACAATAAATATCATTCTACACATCCTCGTATCTCTTCTATGTACTAGCTTGTACAAGACATTGGATTGGTCTAAATCCCATTGAGGATTTTGCTGAGCAAATTCAAATTTATGATTATTACCCTGATTTTTAGCTCAAAAAAAGCTATAAGAATTATCATAGGGTAAATGATGTGTTCATTTTTATAAAGGAAAAATATGTTCACTAACACTTGGATCATGCACTATTCTCTTTTGATGGAGGAAAGAAGATGCAATGTTAAGCTAATGAGGTGTCAACATCAAAGACTCCTCAAGTCCAATTAGACCATTATACCTGGTCCAAAAGGAGATTTTATGGAGAGTAGATACCCTTTATGCTGCAACCCAAGCCTATCTCCAAGAAAACCCTGAAACTACAAGTAGTAGCTCCAGTGTTCCAAAAGTAGTGCGAGCTAATCTTGAGTAAAATAAAAGAGCTAAAGGCCCAAACATCCAAATCACTCAATGTGGTGGAGCAATTGAAGAAGGCCCCTGCCCATGTCTCCTTATGGGATATTTTTGCTATCTCAGAGCAAAAATATTTGTTGCAAGAAGCTTTGGAAGATAGTAAAAGGTCGATGCAAGTCGATGCAATCCTAGAATGTAGTCAGGTGAAAAGCAAAGAGCTAGTTAAAGAGTTGTAGGCCCTAGGAGTTGTGAAATTCACAAACACAAAAGAAAATGTGGTAAAAGAATAGGTAAAAAAATAAAAACCCACCCCATTTTCTTAACTCTAATTGTAGGGAATAAATTGCTACATAATTCTATGATTGATTCTAGTGCCAACACCATAATTATGCCTAAATTAATTATAGATTCATTAAAACTAGAATATGAGCCTCTTGGTAGAGGAATCATTTAATTAGATGGAAAAAGGGTCCAAGCTATAGGTATAATCAAAAGTCTCCCCTTAACCCTGTATTCATGTCCTTGCATTATGATTTCCCAAGAGGTGGTAGTAATAGATATCCCTCCCATTTTTAGATTATGTTTGTCTAGAGATTTCATTGCTAAGATTGGAGGATATTTGTTTATGGATTTGTCTCACCTAATCCTAAGGACTAAGAATGGTGCAAAAATGAAAGTGTTGTATGAACCTTTACACTCATAGCACATCATAGATGATGCATTGTGATGAAATTTGAGGCCAATCACACATATTTTTCAAAGAATGAGATGTATTGTGTGGAAATGTTGAAGATGAAGAAGAAATTGAAGATAGGAGCCTGGAAGAAGTTTTGATTAATGAATTCATGAGGAGTGATCCATTCAAAAATTACAATGCTACCGGCCTTGGCACATATGTGATCTATGATGAAGATCAAGTCATCCGTAAAGTGACTATAAGTCAAGTTAGCCAACATAAAAGCCCAAATGATGAGTTTGGCCTTTGGACTCTACACTTTGATGGTGTGAGATGTAAGGCGGGTTCAAGAGTTGGTATTTTCCTAGTATCCCCTGTTGAAGATGAGACTCTTAGAGATTTCTGATTCCAATTTTCCTGTACAAATAATGAAGTCGAATATGAAGGCCTAGTCCATGGGTTGAGTCTTGTAGAGCAGATGGGAATCAAACGGTTAAAGGTCTTCAGATATTCAGAGCTAGTGATAAAACATATAAGAGGAACATTAGCTACAAAAAATGTGTGAATGTGGGCTTATTGCCACAGAGTGTGGGATTTAATCAAAGGATTTGAAGCCTTCAACATCCAAGTGATTTTGAGATCTCAGAATGTTGATGAAAATATAATGGAGATAGTTGGTTCCTAGTTTGACCCAGTAATAGACCTAATAATGAACAATCATATGGTGTGTGTGATTGTGAGACCGACCATCCCCGATAATGATCAAAATTGGAAAGTCTTTGAAAGCGATGCTTAGATTGCCATGTTTATTCAAGATTCTGGTGAATTTATGGAACATTTACAACCAAAAATTAAAGAAGCTTATGAAGATCAAATTATTCAGCTCAAAACCAACAAGCTTCTAAAAGGGTTAATCACTCTAAAGAAGTTATTTTCTTCTAATGACGCTAGAAATGATAAGAGAAAGTTTGTTGCAAAAAAATGTGACTACTCTTATCTGGATGTTAAAGGTGGTAGAAAATTAAAAGTTGGAAAGGATGTCCCTCAAGAGGATAAAGAAAGGCTAATATCCTTTTGTAGTGAATAAGATAAAGTTATGGCATGGACTTATGATGATCTAAAGGGGAATTATCATAGTGTGATCCAACACACTATAAACCTGATTGAAGGAGCTAAGCCAAATTTCCAAAAGAAAAGACCGGTTAACCCGAAAATAGAGTCTCTTATGGTCTAGGAATTGAAGAAACTTATTGATTCAAATCTCATATATCCGATTAAGAATTCAACCTGGGTATCTAATTTGGTTCTTGTCCAAAAGAAGAATGGTGATGTTAGACTTTGTGTGGATTTTAGATATTTGAACATGGCATCTTTCAAATATCACTGTCCCCTTCCTTCCATAGATAAAATCCTTCAAATGGTGGCAGGGTCAAAGATGTTTTCTTTATTGGATGGTTTCTCTGGATACAATCAAGTATGGGTTAAAGAAGAAGATCAACATAAAACTACATTTACTACAAAATGGGGAACATTTTCATATGCCAAGATCCCTTTTGGTCTCTCAAATGCAAGAGCTACTTTTCAATGGGCAATTGATATTGCTTTTAAGGATTTGATCAATTTGATTATCCTTATATATTTGGATGACCTCACAGTATTATCCAAGTCTAAAGAAGATCATTTTGATCATTTAGAGAAGGTCTTCTAGAGGTTTCAAGAGTTTGGGGTGTCTTTGAACCCTAAGAAATGTATTTTTGGAGTCCCACAAGGAAAATTGCTTGGGTATGTGGTCTCTAAAGAGGGGATTTCCATAGATCTTGAAGGAGTGAAGGCCATCAAGGAACTGTCCCTACTGGTGAATAAGAAAGGAGTTCAATATTTCCTGGGAAAGATTAATATTTTCAATAGGTTTATCTTTGGTTTTGATGGATTGGTTAGGCCTATCACTCTTATGCTAAAGAAGGACTCAACTTTCAAATGGACCCCGAATGAAGAGCTACATTTGAAAAGATAAAAGAAGCAATTTCCACGGCTCTGGTGTTGGTTAATCTTGAATTATCCAAATAATTTATCATGTATGTCTATGGGAATGAACATAGTATCGCAACATTGCTTACACAAAAAGGTAAAGGAGAAAGAGGTGAACATCCTATCGCCTTCTATTGAAGAACCCTACGAGGGTATGAGACCAAGTATACTTTTATTGAAAAGAAAGCATTCACCATTGTGAAAGGCCTCAAAAAGTTTAGATAGTTTGTGGTAGGAAATAAAATAATGGTTTACGTAGCTCATTCTAGTGTAAGGGAATATATCATGGAAGGCGAGATCATGGAAAAAAGAGAAAACTAGATCACCAAAATTCTAGAATATGACCTTGAAGTCAAGCCGATAAAAGTAATCTGAGGGAGAGGATTGTGTGAATATTTAGCTAAAGAAGTTGAAGCCATAACTGAGGAAGAATTTCAAGAAGTGATTCTAGTAAATCAGTTTGAAGTTGTGGAATCATGGGTTGATGATAGGAATTCCAACAAGCCTCTCGCCACATAAAAGAAGATTTAATAGATTACAAGGGGCATGATATGTGCTAGTTAGGGGTTTTTTTCAAAATAAACTTTGATGGAGTACTTCTTAGATGTGTGGAAAGACATTAGGCTAACAAAATCATGCATGAGTTCCACAATAGCCCCGCAGGTGGTCACTTCTTAGTGCAAATGACCACAATGAAAATCATGTGCACAAGATACTATTGGTCAACCTTATTCATAGATTACCATAATCTGGTTAAAAAATATTCATAGTGCCAATTCTTTATTGGAAAACGTAAGAATTCAACCATGCCTTTAAGTCTGACTGTGGTTGATGAACCTTTCACACAATGGGGTCTGGATTTCATCAGGATGATCAACCCAATATCTAGCATAGGTCACAATTATATCCTCACCGCCACAAATTACTTCACCAGATGGTCAGAGGCAATCCCTTTAAAAGTTGTTACAGAAAATGAGATCCTTAGCTTCCTAGATGAGTTAGACGTGACAAGGTTTTACCCAACAAAAACCATAATATTAGACAACGCAAGAGCTTTCCTCAGCTCAAAGATGTCAGAGTTTGCATTGAGACTTGGGATTTTTCTCAAGACTTCATCTAACTATTATCCATAAGGGAATGGACTAGTGGAGTCCATGAATAAGAATTTGATCAGATTGATCAAGCAGATTGGTTCACACCATCAAAAGGAATGGCATAAGCATTTGAAAATGGCACTTTGGGCTGATAGGATCACCCTAAAGCAAATCTTAAAGAGATCTCCATATGAATTTGTTTACGATAAGGAGGTTATTTTTCTAATCTCCATGGAAATTTTGGTGTTGCAATTACTCAAATCTGTAGAAGTTGAAGAAAATGGAGCTATGGAAGTGAGGATGGTTGAGTTGCTAAATGTACAAGAGGCGCAAGAAAAGGCTCATGAGGTTGTGGTAAGCCGAAAGGGAGTATTGAAGAAATGGTTCGGTAAGAAAGCTTCAAACCTTGACTTTCAAGGAGATTTGGTCTTGAGGTATGATGAGTGGGCCTCAAGGCCGGAACACCATGATTCACTATGGAAATGGAATTTTTGTACTATAAAATGTAAAGAGAGCAATGATTTTGAACTTGAAGATCTAGAGGGAAACACTTTAGAGATTTCGATAAACAGAATCTACTTTAAACATTTTAATTAATTTCATGTCGCCTGCAGGGCTTCCTTGTAAATAGGTTAGTTAGTTTGCTTTCAGTGTGTGTTTTCCTTTCCAATAAGTGTTGTACGTACATTTTTTTTTGTCTCTTTTACAAGTGCCTTGTTGACCTTGGCGTTCCTTCTGAGTGCAATCATGAGAAATGGTCCTTAATAATCCCTTTTGGGTTGAATTTAATGCAAAAAGCAATCAAGTTTCCTTTTAGCACCACATGCCAATTTGAAATTCCCAAAAAGATGACATAATGAGTTGTTCATTCTTCTTTCCATTAAAAAGTATGATTTTCAAGAGGAGTGGAATTAAATTCGCATGAGTTGGCATAATGGTGGTTGATATATTATCATTTTAACAAGCCTTTATGCTTATTCAAAGAGCAAAGAAAGATTGGCGAAGAAGTGTTTCCATAGCTTTAGAGAAAATAAGCAATTTGTGCCCAGATAGTTGTTCGTGTCGTCAAGTAGTGCGAAGAATACAAAATTTAGAGAAGACATCAACCATGGATCCAGTAGAATCGACCTCAGGCACTATTCAAGAGCAAGCAACAACACAAGTTTTTCCCTGAACTATTAGATAGTAAGTCATACGCCTCAACTCTTATGCCGCCAAAACCTCAATTACCTAAAACAAAGACCTTGAAGAAAGGGAATTATAGAGACTCTTCATTGGTATTATATTTCATGAATGAAATCTACAAGCCTAAGTTAAACAGAAATCCCAAGAGCCTCTGGGAAGGCACGCATGCCAGAATGCTTAAGAAAGTGGAAAATAATGATTTTGACTCTCTCAGGTTTAGGCTTTGGTCTTCAAAATTAGCTCAATACATGGTGTCATCGGTGCACCCTTTCCTAGAATTAGTGGATGCATGCGCCTGCCTATATGACCCCGTGAGTGGAACGTTGGCAAGAAGTCACCTCAAGCTCACAATCAGCACCACGACTATCTAGGAAATGCTCCATCCCTTATGATACTTTCGTGGAGCTCTGCTCACTAAGGAGAATGGAGAAGTTTTGGTCGAAAAGGGATGCCCAGCTCAGATTTCTCAACCATGAGCTTGGGAGAGACTAGAACAAATCCCAAATTCCAAAGATCTTGGTTGCTCACAAAGATTTTTATCAAGACATGCAATATTTTTCCTCTATGTTTGCCTTTATTTTCAGCCTAGACAAAGATGACCATGCCTTTGAATTTCAGCTAGGAGTTGGTTTCCTCTTGAAAAAACAACAAAATTTTAGTATGGATTTTGCAGATATGATTGCAAACAATATGCGCCAACAACTAAAAGCATACAAGCATGGGCACAAATTCAGGTACTCATCATTTTTAGCCCATATCCTACTATTTCAAAATGTGGATTTCTTTAGCTAGTAAATAACCTCAGAAATTATGGATTCCTCCCTAGTCCCTAAGATGATTCCATTATCCATGTGGACCCATCTTTTATCTATCACATATGATTATTATTAGTTTTTTGAGTCATTTTTTACCCCAACCCTAATAGACCTAAGTTTCAAAAATATGACTTTTTGAATCACGATCCGCCAAATGAGCCAACTAAGTAATCAAAAGTTGCCTTGTGATTGGTTCTTCAGTATTAAATATTCTTTGGTTCAAGTGTACGAGTTCAAAGGGGAGCCGTTTAGACTCCCTGCATATTTAACATATATAATTAGGGCTTTGGAGTCAACTCAACAACTAAGTGTTATTGATTCAGAGTATGGGTCCAGAAGGAATAAAAAGACTATCTATGAGCTCCCATTCACAAAAGGGGGGATATCAATTAAGAAAAGGCAGAAAAAACATCTGCTCACTCTAAAGCTAATAGATTTTGGGTTGGATGTGACTTGTGATCAATGAAGCTATGACCCTAATAGATTTATGGCGGGCTTAAAGGTGACCCCTTAATTCGTCCATTAGTCACGTCCTTTTTGGGAGGCCCGCAAGTCCCTAGACAGGGATGAGCCATCTGTTTTACATTGATTTAGAAAGGTTTCTAGGGGGAAAAAGTCCTCTGTGGCTTTGTTTCTATTTTTCCAAGAAAATTTTTGATCCATCATTGAAAATGTCTTAAGGGGCTTCGCCTCAAATTGGATAGCAAGGGATGGCAAAAGTAGAAGATCATGAATTTTTGGATCTATTGTGTGGAGAATTCTATTTTAAATGTAGAATATAACACGGTCTTGACAGATGAACAATTTGAAAGCACTAGGATGAGGTGCATCTAGAGTCATCTAAATTGCCTATTTTTTAAAAAATTGGAATTTGTTTACCAAGTATATTAAACATCATCAAAAATTGGTTACAACATGAATGTGATCAGGCTGATCACAAAGGAGAGTTAATATGCCAACGACACCAAGATAACACCTAAAAGATGATAGTTCATAAGGAGGATCACTAGATCCACAGTTAAAACAGTCAATACATATACAAAAAGATAGAGGAATTAATTTTCGATTTCTTTTCTACTATCAAATTTCTGGTGAGTAGTCTCCATGTGCCTCACAACTTCATCCCTCTTTAGTTCATATCGGTGATGTTTTAAGTATTGGTTCTGAAATTCGATGTACTAATTTTTTAACTTGTCATCTACATTTCTCAGATCTTGAGGCTTGATATCATCCTTGTATAAGGGCATAGTCCCCTCATCCAAAATTCTCATGTCCGCAGGTAGCTTCAAGGTCACTGTAACCTATTCTACAATCAACAGAAAAGTGAGTCTATTTATTGACTCAGTAAGAACACTCTGCCTACCTTGGTACAAGTGCTCATTTCTCCTTTTCTACAAAAACCAAAGAGCCTCAATAGACAGAGCTGACCAAAAGAAATTAGCTTTACTTTTAAAAAATTTAACATGACCACACAAAATTTCAAACCAAAAATTATTCACTCTACTATCCCATCCCATCAAATTTCCCATAAACACAGACCAAATAGCACATGCATATGGACAACAGAAGAAAATTTTCTCAACAGTTTCTACCTTGATGCAAACATTATAGAAAACATTAGAAGGATTAAGCACTAACTTTTTAACCAAAGCAACCATCTAAAAAAACACTTTTTGGGCTCAATGTGCTTAGACCAACACACTTTAACATATTTGTTCCACTCATTTTTACTTAGGTCAAGCTTCGAAAAACTTTAACATGGTTGAGTATCTCATTAGGGTTGGTTTGCATTTTGTACAGGTTAATGGGTTTAACAGTCAAGAGTGGGGAGCCATCTTTCCACATCTAATTTTTTAAATTTTTATCATCATTTATTTTACCATAGTCTTTCAATGCTTTAACCAGAATAGAATAAGTTCTCTTCTGAGCCTCAGGAAGGTTGAACTCATGATTCAATTGATCCCACTATTTTATTCCATCACTATCCATGACATCACTGATACATATGATTCCTTTCCTATCCCACTTGAGGGTAGAGTAGCCTCTAACCTGAGCCAATGGTTTACCAAGATTATATAGATTCCACCATATTGATCTAAATCCAAACACATACCCCCATTATCATCCCCAATTTACTAAGGTTCCTAATAGCCCCCCAAGCCCTCCAAATGCTAACAAACATGGTCGACCCAGTAGGCTTAACCTCAAAACTCCCAAACAGAACATCTTGAATGTGTAAATCATGCCACTGTTTGGCTTTTCTAGGGATAGCCTCTTTTAGGTTATTCCTAATTAAAACCTTCCACAACTCATTTCATGTCAAAGTCGTTACTATCCACTTTACTGCTAGAGAGATACCTTGAATTTACAAGTCTTTTAGTCCCAATCCACCCTCTACTTTCCCTATCCAACACCAGTACCAGTTCACTGCATGCCTCCTTTTATTCCCTTTACCATCTAACCACAAGAAGTCCCTGATGAACTTTTGTGCCATGTTAATTTGATAGCTTGCAAAAAACTAGGCAGAGGCATAATAGATAGAGTAGGAAGCAAGAATCTTTTGATAGACCTATACCCTCCCAGCTAGGGAAAGGTAGTTATTGTTCCATCCTTTTAATTTTTTCTCTATTTTAGTGAACATCCAATTCCACATTTCCTTTAATGAAGGATTTACCGAGAAGGGGATCCCCAAATATCTCACAATCTTGTCTAGTCCATACCATTTCCAAGCAATCTTAGAGTACGAATTGGGGGGAGCTTGTTCCTAACTAAGGAGCATAGATTTTGATTATGATATTTTTGATCTTGAGGCTTGGAAAAATAAGTCAAGTCTCTTATTAAGATTATCTAAGTTCTCTTCCTCAAGTTTGGGAAAAAAAGTTGTGTCATCAGCAAATTGAACGTTTATTAGAGCAATATTATTTGGAAGGGTTATTCCTTTGAGTTATGACCCTAACTTATTAGTCCTTAAGATGTAATATAGTGCTTCAACAACAACCACAAAAAATGTAGGAGCCAATGGGAACCCTACCTAATAGACCTACTCAGAGGAAATACTTCAGACAAAGCACTATTAATTTAAACCTGTGCATTAGCATCTCTGAATAACACCCTCACCATTTCACAAAATGCATTAGGGAATCCAAAGGCCTCCATCATATTTGTCACAAACGACCACTCCACTCTGTCATATTCCTTCTCAAAGTCAAGGAGTAGGATACCAACATTCTAATTACTTCTCCTAGCCCATTCCATGGCCTCCTAGATGGTTATTAAGTTTTCCAATATATATCTTTTCTTGATAAATCTAGTTTGGGTACTGTTTATGATTTTTGGGAGAACCAAAGCCATTCTTCTTGCAAGTACCTTGGAAAATATTTTGTATGAGACATTTAATAAAGTGATGGGTCTCCAATTTTTAATATTACTCTTATCCCCCTTTAGGCAGGAGTTTGATAGTGCCCCTATTGATTTTAGGCCCCAGCCCCAGGGTACCTTTATTAATTGTCTCTTGATAGACCTCAAGGACTAGATCATCAATGACCCATTCCAAGTTATTTTTATAAAATTTAGCCAGTAGGACATCCTCCCCTGGAGATTTCCCATTCTTGAAAGAGAGGATGACCTCCTTAATTTCCTCCTTACTTATGTTGTTTCCCAATTTGTCTTCCATTTCTTTGGTAATTTTCTTTGGAATTAGAATTTTATAGAACTCTTAATCCTTTTTACATTGGTGGTTGTCATCTTCTGAAGCAAACAAGTTCTTATAGAACTGAGCAAAGGTCTTCTGAATTTTAGTATCCTCTTGAATCCACTGATCATTGTTTTTGATTGGGCCAATTGATTCAATGGCATGCTTAGTTCTTAGCAAATTAAAGAAATACTTGGTACCTTTATCACCATCCTTTACCCAATTCAGTTTAGCTCTAATCCTTGCCCCTTGAGCTTTCTTTACTTGGAATTTTCTGAGTCTGTGCCTTGTATCCTTAATTTTTCTTATGAGCTCCTCATTATCTTCATCAACTTGGATCCTTGCTTCCAAATCAAGCAGGTCATCATTTAGTGAACATTCCACCCTTCTACTGTCAATTGCAAACTTTTTTCCAACTGTTTTGAGGAGTCTCTTTACCCCATGTATGAATTCATTCCAGGAAGAAATAACGGAATTATTTGGGTACAAAGTTTTATTAATCTTTCTCAAGGTTGTCACCCCATCCAAACAGTCTAGGTGATCAATGATGGAGGTATTGAGTTTTAAAAAACCATCAACTTTTCCCTTAGTTATGGTAGATTTGTCTTTCAACAGTATTGTTGCTTCAATAGGGTAGTGATTGAACAAGGTTAAGGGCTCAACAAGAATGCAATTTGAGTCCCTTTTGGTCTCAAAGTAGAAAAAATCCTCATGCACATAGAACTTATCGAGCCTGCAATACACTCTTCTTTTTCCATTTTTGATTATTGCACCATGTAAACTAGATGCTCTTGCTATCCTTCTTATTTCCTTCTAGGGGGTCAAATAGGCACAATAATTTCTTAAATTTGTTCCAGTAGAATAGTTTGTTGCCTTTCCATCCCTAGGGATACCCCTCACTTTTATCTTCCTTGCATTCCACCATGTTGAAATTGCCACCAATAATCCATGGGGACTTGGGTAAGTTATTGACACACCACCTCCAGACTTCAACCCTCTCTCTATAGTCATTTGGAGCCTTATGTTGTAGTCACTCCAAATTTATGCCCATCCTTTTCAAATGTAACCCAAAAACACCTATTGCAGGGAGAACATCCATTAGCAGTTATAAATGGTTTCCACTTGGGTCCAACCAGTATTGCACACCCACCTTTACCCTTCTGATGATTAGTGGTAAAGGCCATAGCTTGTTTCCAACAGAATCTCAAAGCATTGTGTAGTTGGAATTCCATAGCCTTCACCTCTTGGAGGAGGAGACAACCCATTTCTTTTTTCTGGTTACAAAAGGATCTCAACACATACTTTCTATCAAGGGAGTTCAAGACTCCAAATGTTCTAGCTTGTAATTAAGTTTCATAGTCATTTAAGAGCTCCTCCATCTTTCGCTGAGATGTTACGCCGAGTCATGAACCCTCGATGAGACCTCACCGGGTCGCCAAGACATCACCCCGATGCCTTCATCCTTCGCCAAGCCCTA
>VDFB02339849.1:0-136522 GCA_007258455.2 Sequoia sempervirens
GCCCAATTGCATTGACATGTTCGGAATCCTCTTGGTGCATGAGATGTGGAACCCATCCGCAACCATAACTCTGAACCCTTCAAAGTCTTCTGTTTGCAATCCTTTCTTTGCCACCACAACTTCGTCTATGAAGTTATGTGTTGCTCCAGTGTCAATTAAAGCCACAATTCGCTGCCCTTTGATCATCCCACGAACTTTAAAAGACTCATTCTTTTGGAAGCTTGATAGTTGAGCCAATGTACCACCACTTTCTTTTTCACCTTCAGACTCTTCTGGAGTATTTTCTTCATCGCTGTCCTCAAGATCAGCTTGCTGATCAGAAAAATCAGAATTGCTTTCATCCGCTGTATAGAACTCAATTTGATGAATTTTAGCACCCTTTGGGCACACATGATCTTGGGACCATTTTTCCCAACAACGGAAACATAATCCCTTCCTTCGGAGTTCATTGATAGTTTCTGGATCCAATCTTGAGCCATGAGGTTTCTGTGGTTTAAACTCCTTATGGTGAGGCTTTTGATGAAACTTTTTTCCTCTATCCCCTTTGTGAAAAGCGGGTTTGGAATGGAACTTCGCTTTGGGAGCAGCCCACTCCATGTTTCTAGCCTTTTTCATTGCTTCTTGTAAGGACGGTGGATCAAAAGCTTTGATCCAACCCTTGAGTGGCTCCATCAATCCTTCAGTGAATAGGATCACTAATCTTCTCTCTGTGATTCCAGTGACCATAACTGAAAGTCTTTGAAACTCAGCTATGTAGGCTTCAACAGTGCCATACTGTCTCAATTGTGCCAGCTCCCTAAAATGCACTTCTGGGTCCTTCTTCTCGAACCTCTCAATGAGTCTATTGGTGAACTCATCGTAGCTAGTGATTGACCCATGACCTAAGGTGACTAGGCCATGATACCACCACTCATGCGCTACCCCATCTAGGTGTAGCGTAGCGAATCTAATCGCTTCTTCTTCAGCCATTGGCCTAAGAGCCAAATAGTTGTCTAGCTTTTGTAACCAAGCTCGAGCAGAATTATTATCGCTTCCATCAAAATGGGCAAGCGTAACCTTGTTGAGAGCTTGATGCCAGTCTCCTTGTGCTGGAGTTCTTCTTTGATCAAAATTTCTCCCTTGGCCTCTATCCTTCCTTCTATACTCCATGTAGTCATTGAAGGACATGTCAAGTTTGACCTCATCAGGAAGGGTGTCATACTCCGTACGGCCTATCCTCACCCTCTCCAAGGATGAAACATTTTCTTCGGGGTCAGGCTGTGGAATAGCTGGTGCCAAAAACGTGGGTTTGAATGGTCTAGCAGAAATGTAAGTGTTGCTCACTGAAGGTTGGGCAACATGACCATTGTGCGGGTTGGAAGCACTGTGCTCCCCGGCATGCCCTGTATTGTGTTGTGGAATATTGGGACCCAATCTCCCCAACATGAGAGAAAACATATCCATCAAGGCATCCATCTTCTTATCGAGTCCTTGACCCAGATTGGCTGAATTGTCTATACCCTTCCCACTGTCACCTCTGTTGCCAGAACTTCTTTCATTATCCCCATTGCTTTAGTTGCTCCTAATTAGCCCTCAAAAATCTCAAGCCGCTTAACCTTCCTCGCTTGATGCAACTGCGGATCAACTGCACTTTGTATAATTCTGCCAAATACCTCTGCTCGCCACTATAGAAGGCTGATTTAACAGATGGCAGGATGCGGGCTCATACTAATCAAATATACCGAGCCAATTTTTTTTGTTTTTTTTTGTTTTTTCGATTAACAAATTACAAGCAGTGCACCCGTTAAGGTTAGATGAGAAAACCAAAATGTGCAAGAAAACAACTCTAACCAGAATGGCGCCGATGATGGTGAGCATTGGTCAGAGGATCTAAATGAGACTGCTTAAACTGTAACTCTAACCAGAATGGCACCGCTGAAGGTGAGCATTGGTCAGAGGGTCTTCTAATCTAATTGCAGAAAGGAACTCAACGTCAAGTATGTGCTACCCAATCCAGTGCGGAGTGAGGGGCGACCATATGACGGAGTGAAAGCAAAACAAATGCTGAAAGATAAATGCTGAGAAATGAAACTACTCGACACCTAGAATGTGCTTGCTACCCGAAATAGGCAGTAGCTACCATAGGGCGGAGTTCTAGCTATTACAATAACTTGACTGAGATTTAGGATTACAACCAGATTTAAACAAGCAAGAATGACTGCCAGTACTACTGGTCAGTTTACAATTTTGACTTCCCACGCCTGCCAAGATGTTAGAGCTAAGAAATATGAATCTTTACAATACAAATGGATATCTCTTGGCTGAATTCAAAAGCCACATCAAACATTACAAAGATTGGATCTGATATTTCTGTTTTCCTATTTCTCTCAAATCTGCCCTTTTACCAGCAAACCAGCATATTAAGAATTCATACAATTGCTCATACCTCTCTTATAATCCTCTCAAATTGCCTAAAATCAGATTCAAATGATTACTATGACAAGGGCGCTCACTCTAGATGCTTAACCCAAACCCAAAATGCAACTATAATATGAATGCACAAATACCAATGCTAGGAAAAGTACGGCCTGGCTGAAAGAATTCGATTTGCCTTTAAAAATTGAATACACCACATTAAAATCTAATATTTGAGACAAATGATCGCCTCCCCTAAACAGTGAGATGAATGCAATACCCAGAACTTATTTTTTTGTCTTTTACAAGATATGAATGAATCATGCAATCTGCTGTATTAAATGAAGCTAAAAGCTGCAACACTAAAATGCCCAAAACAGATTTAACACTACAAAACTGAACACAAATGAATGTACTGAGATGCACTCACAATCTAAACTAAGAATCACCACTTGATGTTGTCTTGCAAACACGAAGCGATGCCGAGCTAGGAGGCCTTCATTCCTCGAAGCGATTCCAGAGCCAATCCGGCAGCATAACAGTATAGTCGTCCAAAGATCCCCAAAATGATGCACAAGACTTCTCTTTATAATTTTCGTTTGACTTCACAAAAACCCTAAAATCAGCTTTTAGGTCAAAACCTCTCATCTCCTCAAGATGGCGTACTTCTCCTTTTTGGCTTAGATTTGATATTTTAAATAAATATCATGCTTGATAAATTCGCCCCTCATAACCTTGCTTTGACTTTGCAATAATTAAAATATTCATTTAATGAGGGCGCCACCCTCAAAGGCCCCTTTTTAAAACATCTTTAAGTCATTAATTCTAGGCCCAAGGTCAACATTAAAATATAATATTTAAATGTGCCTTTTAATTAAATAACTTAGCTTATCCCTCCGGAGGTGCACTGAAGCCAAAACTGAGCCAAACATCTGACCAAACTGAAGCAGGAAGTCAACCGAGCTGAACTCATCTGAAAAGCTGCCAAAAATAGAATTTACTAAAAATAGTAAATTCCCAAAAAGTACTCTGAATCCTGAGACGAACATACCACTGCGAAGCCCTCTGAAAACCCAGAAGGAATCCGTCATTAAAACTACCATCTCAGAGCAAAGACCTCCTCAGAATTAGGAAACCCTAATTTTAACTTCCGACTAGCCTTCGGGTTCCCAAAGAAAGGCTAACGGTCACTGAAAATGTCAGGCTTGGAAAGGGGACATTACATTGTTTCATCCATGTTATTTTAGACCGATATTTTCCAAGTATTATTAAAAGATGAATAATAGTGTTGGAGAAAAAGCCATACATGAACATTGAATAGAAATGAAAGTTATCAAAATTTGTTGCACTAAAACAAAACCGGAGCTCCTTGGAATTCATTACAGCTACAGAAATGGAAAAGAATGCATTGTAGGAAAAAGTAAACACATTAAGCAGAAACAGGGAATACCGATTATACACAAAAGTTTCTATATATATATATAGGGTTAAGGGGCACTTCCAGTATATATTTTTTACACACAAAGTAAACATCAAAAGCTGAATTCCCTCCACCATTTCATACAACCTTTCAATCTATGCAAGTGAGAACAAATTCTCATTTGACTCGACGAAATGAGCAAACAGCCCCATGTCATTCCTTTCAAGCCCAACGCGGAGGAGGGCGACAGCTTCCCTAGCGTGTTCGTGTTGGGGAGCAGTGGCGATACATATGGCGTCTCCCACTAAACCTACTAGTGGATAGTCATTGAAGTTCCTCAAAGCCGCCTCCACCCTGGCTAGGTACGTCAGCCTTATTAGACACTCTGTAGCTCTAGTGCCCCATTCCATCTTGTCGGATGTGCGAATGTTGTACAAGAACCATTCCAGGAGCGTAGAGTTATGAACATGCACTTGAGAGAGGAAGTTCTCCCCAATAATCTTTTTGATAACTCCTTCTATGTCACTCTTAATAAGAAACATCTTCTTAAGTTGATCCGCTACTAGTCGCCTAACCGAGCTACATTCTATACTCTCAATTGCCAAAAAATCACTCTTCAAAGTTGCAAACCTCTAAGTGCTTGACATCTTGAAACAAAAAAAATGTATGTGAAAATGAAGACAATTCCTATAATTTATAGAAAATAGATGTTTGTCTGTGAAGTCAATTTTGGGAAGATTTCCTCGAGAGCAACTAGCAATTGCAGGGACACTGGCAATTGCTTTGGAATTAAATGAATGGTGCAACTGCAATTGATGTGATGGGATTTTACTAAATTCCTAGTTGGATGAGCTTCGGTGTTGAGTGGTTTCCCCTAATTAATCAATTCGCACAAGTAAGATCACAAAGAATATGTAATTAAATGCAAAAGTTGAAGGTTGTAGGTCACCCACACGTACAAGAAGCCATGAGGCATGCATACAAGAAATAGTGATGCACTCACCTGTCAAAATCAAATCGATTAGAGAAATGTAATTATGATGTTCTTAAAATAGTCATAAATGCTCCCTGGGCTCGGTTATGCAAGAACTAAGTGATGATTTGCGAAACTCCCTCTTGGAAAGAAGGCGGTTACATTAATGGACAAGACCCAAGATGAAGATCTATAAATGTATATTTTGAGGACATATAGAGGGTCCGGACTTTGGTTTTCTAAACTGCACTGTGATGCATAAGAAAATTAAGGAGGATCATTTTGAACTTGTTTTGGTCCCCAAGTTATTCACTGTCTATGAACATGAAGTTGTGAATGTAATGTTGATATTTAGATATTAGTCTGTGGGCTTGTATGGATATCTGAAGTTCTTTTCTTTGTGAATTAGATCCTTCTTGAAGTTATGTTCATCTCCTTTGGAATTAAGATAAGTTCTGTTCGAGAAATTATTCTATCTGCTATTAAATCTTGATCTTTTCTGTTAGGAGATTGGTAGTATTCATTCTATGTTTATCACACTGATCTCATAGATATGAATCAGTGTTAGTCTGCCTTTCCTGCTTTCCAGTTAAAAGCATACCCATTGAAGGTTAATTGAACCATTTGAGGGGGCTGTACCTCACCAAAATTCAAAGGAAGATTACCAATGGAATGGTGATCTCTCCTTTCTGTAAGGAAATTTGTCTTTGTTTAATGGGCTATGGAGTTGGTAATTGATATATTTACATGAAGACAAATCTGTTCCCTAACAAAAGGTCAAAGCTGAAACTGCATAAGGCATGGTCAGAATAAATGTCAATGTTCAAAATATTCAAAAAAAGTAACGAATTCCTTTTATATCAGATTTCGGATGCAAGGGAGAGAGAGCTCTGCTAAGGCTTAGAGAATACACTGTCAGGGTGTCTAGAATTTGTTTCAGAAATCTTCGTATCTAGATCTGTGGTCTGTGTAGTTCATCTTTTCCTGTGATTCATGATGTGAAGTGGCTGGGGGGATGCTTGTCCACCATGATGCTCTTCTTTCCATCACACCTTTACTAGAGAAAATCCTTTGTCTTCACACAAGGGTAAAGCAGCAGTGATTGAGGCAGCAGAAATCAAAGGGCTAATGAGATCAAAGGATTGAAATGTGTTTAGAAGCATTAGAAGAGAGTTCAATCTTGCATGTGGATTAAGAAAATTTGTTAGGCAATGTATCAACCTTAGCTACTAACGAGATGATCTATAGACTCGTCTTGATCCAATCATCCCTAGGTGACCCATATATGTGGGTAAACATGTAGAAAACCCGAGGAGACTAGAAGTCTCAATCATGACTTTCAAGGCTACTTACTTTCACTTAGTTTTTTGGCAAATGAAGTGAATGGAGAAAGGATCTTTCAAAGTGTTCAATGGTTTTCCAAATACATGACTATTCATGAAGTTGGACCTTGGCTTCAAACCTACAAAAGAGATGCTGACTAGAGCTCATGTTCATATCAAGCTATATGACTTACTGGATAAGTTGTAGAGTGAATGCGTTCGATAAGGTTGGAGATCTGATTAGACAATTTGTATCGCATCCCAAGGTGATTGCTGCTCATGGCCTTTTTAGCTATACCAAGATATGTGTGGTAGCAGATCTGGAAAAGCCTCTCCCAAAGAGCATCACACTCTATATTGGGGTCATGGAATGGCAATAAGTAATTGATTGCAAGTGCATTCCATTTCTCTGTAGGTTATATTATGAATATAATCAGCTTCTTAATGAATGTTCTTTGGCCCCAAAAGCAATGGCAGATTCAAAAGTCTAACTTAGGTAACAAACAAGAAGAAAACTTAAAAAGGCCAAAGAAGAAATTCACAACAAGGCAAAAAATGAAGATTTCAAACAGGCAAAGACAGGTCAACAAGGAAGAAAAACAAAAGTCAAAGCCATCAAAGAAAAAAATGCATTTGCAGCTCTATAGGGAAAAGAATGTTGCAATGGAACTTGACATGAGTTAGATAGCAATGCAAACCCTGAGAATTCTCGACTACAAGAGATCGATTGATATCAAACAGTAGAGAATGTTTCCAAGAGTTAAAAGCATGAGGAAGTGTTGTGACCTTTTCACACATCGCCCCATTCAAAATGGGGACCCCCCTAATTTTTGCTCCATTCTGGTCTTTTGGCTTGGGTTTTTCTCTCTCTCTCGCTCTGTCTCTTTTCTGATGTCTGCCTTTCGAGGGTTGCGCCCGTCAGTAAGTTTAAGCGTGAAATTGACCATGTCTAAAACAATTAGGGTTTCATCTTTCCCGGTCAATCCAAGGTTGAACAAAGTGAATAAATTGAAAATTGAGCTTAACATTGTTGTCAGCATGTTTCCAGCAGGCTCTCAGCAAGTTTTCATCTGATTCTGAGGTACTTACTATTTTTAGTAAGTGTGAAATTCAGGCAATTCGGCATTTTTGAAATTCCGACTATCACACGGCGTTCAGAGCACATCAAGATACTAGCGTGCAAAATTTGAGCAGCAGACAACTTACTATTTTTAGCAGTCCAGAGGGACAAATTTCAGGGTTGTCAGAGTTTTCTTTGCATGTCTGGATATTCCATCTGGGTTTTTCGAGACCTTCGCAATGATATAACATGCAAGTCGAGACGACAACTTTCAGAATTCAGTCTTCCGAGGCTATTTTTAGGGTTTGCATGTCAGGGTTTCTTTTGCATGTCGGATGATTCCTGGTGGGTTTTTCGAGAGCTTCGCAGTAGTGTGAAATGCAAATGGAGAAAATCACTCAGTAAGGAACTTACTATTTTTAGCAGGTGCGTCCCGGCAGCCGCTTCCCAGCAGTTCAGAATCACAAGCTGATCGCAATGCCATAGAAACAAGAGCAAACGGAGATCATTTGATACACATGCAGAGCGAATTAGGGTTTCCAACTTCGGAGCCTAAAAACAAGGGCAAAATGTCAGAATTTTCGAAAACCGGTGTAAACCACCGCGATCAGCATCCTTCAGGCTATCTGCTGGTAAAATTTCAAGTCAAACGGAGCACTTACTATTTAAAGTAAGTCAATTTGGAAATTGGCTAAAAATAGTAAGTCAGGTGCATGCGTCAATGTCAGCCGACAGGTCACATGGTGAGGAACACCTCATTCAAATTTCGAGTTAATCGGAGCAGTGAAGCTATCAGAAACAAGCAGTTACTATTTATAGTAAGTCACCTTCAAAAATGGGCTAAAAATAGTAGGTCGGCTAAAAATGGCAGTGTCGACAAGACAAGGTCATGAGGATGCAGTGTGTAAAATTTCAAGTCATTCTGAACTTCAGAAAGGCAAAATCAGAGGGCTTACTATAAATAGCAGGGCATGAAGGCTGGCGAAAACGAGGAAAAAATTCTAAGTCTGAATATCCGCCACCCCCCTCAAAATGCGCCCAGTTGATGAGAAGGCATGAAAATTTCTAAGTCAACAAAGCTCGTCCTTCACCTAGGCCAAAATGCACCCATCTAGCAGAAAAGTCAAAGGAAGTCAACGCCTTTTCATCCTTCTACCTAGCCTAAATGTGCCTTCAAGCATATGCCAAGCACGAAAAAATTCTAAGTATGAAGTTCATCCTTCATCAGGGGCAAAATGCGCCCAGGGAGGAGAAAGTCAAAGAAAAGTCAACACTTTTATCCTGTAGGCATGGGGAAATGCGCCCAACTTGAAGAAGGAAAAAGTTGAAAAAAATTCTAAGTCTGAATATCCTCCACCACCTTCAAAATGCGCCCATCCTCTTCAAGGGGTAAAATGCGCCCAAATTGCAAGAGAGTCAAAGTGGTCAAAGCTTTTTATCCTCCTCCATAGGCAAAATGCGCCCAAATGCATGCATGTCAAGACAAAAAATGGAAGGTGAAGGGTCACTCCAAGGCGTGGTAAGAGTTTCATCCACCAACTATGTCAAAATGCGCCCAAGGGAGGAGTGGGTCAACAAGTCAAAGTTTTTATCCTTCAGCTACATGAAAATGCGCTCAAGTTAGAAGAGAGTCGAAAAGGTCAAAGGAATTCGTCCTCCTCACCCCCCTAAATGCGCCCAAATGAGGTCAAGTAAGGACAAAAAAAAATGGAATGTGAAGAGTCATCCTCCTTGCATGTCTAAATGCGCCCAAGTTAGGATGATAAAAGTAAATGAAGGTGGTAAATGAGGTGAAAGGTGATTAAAAGACACTTCATGGCGTGGTAAATGCAAGGTGAATATTAGGCGTGATTTTGAATTTCCTCTTCAAGTCCCAAATGCGCCTAAGGTGGTAGGTGTTAGAGAATTTCTCTAAGGTGTGTGAAGTGTGAAAACAAGATGTTAGGCGTGGTGAAGTAATGTGTGTGAGGTGGTGAGGACAAAATGCTAAGGCGTGATTTTCCTCAAGTGTGCTATGCGCCTTAAGTAAAAAAATGAAATATTTCTAGAGTGTTGGAGAATTTTTCTAAGGCGTTTGAACTTCAAATAAAAATTGCCTTGCAAGTGTGAAGTGGTGAGTGAAAGATAAAGTGTGCTAGACACCTCCATGAATAATTTTTTTTTTTTAAGTGAAGTTGGTGTTTTTCTCACGGGCAAGATTGAATAAAAATTTTAAGGCAAAATTTCCAAGGCAAAATTTTCCCAAGAAATGATTTAAAAGTTTCGAAGGCAAAAATATTTTCTCCCTTGGAAAATACGCCTAGAGCTCAAGGTAGTGAAATTTTCTTTCGTGAAACTCCGACAAATTTTTCAGGGATGAAGTCAGAGAATGATGATAATGCAGGATGAATTCAAGTTCTTCAAGTTGGAGCAACAGGATGATCACAAACGAAGAGTGGATTTAAATCTGATAAAATAACATTTTTCTAAGGTTCAAAATTTTAAAAAAATTAAATTAAATGAACCCGTTCGCTGGGTACCCATGGATTCGAAGCATTCGGAAGAAAATTCTCTTCTGGGTACTGGACATTTCTGATGATAGATGGATTTCCATGTCTTCCGCACTTCGCCAACACTTTTTCAAGGAAGAATTTAATCAGTGCTCAAATTGTGAATTTTCCTAAGGGGTAAATTTAAAATTCTCTAAGGCAAATTTGAAAAAAATGTGTTTTCAAGATGAATTTCTCTGAATGATGAATTCGAGATGGGTTGCCTAGATGATTTTGATTGAATTCTTCAGTGATGAATTTTCCAGAGGTGATGAAGAGTTAAATTTGAATTCAAGTGACAGAGTTCCGGCTGGTGAATTAAAAAGATGGATTTAAATTAAATTTTTTTCGAAAACAAATTCAAAGATGCCAGTCAAAGTCAAGTTTCTAGAAGAGCAAGATTCCTGACGTTGAGAGACAAGTGTCAGAAATACCAGAGAGGGAAAATTCGAATTCTTGAAGTGGAGTAGTGGAAGTTTAATGCACTGGCTAAAATTGGCTCCTTCTAGAATTCGATTTTGGGCTATAAAATGGAGAAGTCTCTCACTTGTTCTTCACAACTGGAGAAGTACGTATTTGTTCTAAGTGAAGATTGTTGCTGAAGCTTGAAGAAATTTGAAATCTTGCTGAAGAGTGGAGTTTGCTGAAGTTCAAAGTTGCTGAGGATTGAGACTTTTGGACAGGCGCACTTAGAAGTATGCTGGTACGACTTGAGCTTGTTGCTGAGCCTTGAAAATCTAAAGTCAAAGAGTCTAAGAGGTGCGCACTTGCTGGTTAGAGAAGGTGCGAATTTGCTGGTGTTGTGGCTGAGGCACGATTCGTTGCTGAAATTTGAAGTTGCCAGTGTTAGTAGGGACGCCTTGAAGTAAAAAGAGTTAGTGAATTACAAGCTTCTTGATTTAAAGAAGTACGAATTTGAAGCTTGCTAATTGCTAGTGCAAAGTACGAATTTATCAAAGCTCAAGTTGCTGATTAAAGATTGCTGAGAGTAGTGAAGTCGCTGAAGTTTACTTAGAAGTCTTTTCTAAGTGTTGAAGTTCGAAATCTTGTGAAGGAGAAGTTGAGGTTTGCAGAAGAATTGAATGTTGCAACTTCTCAAATTTTAAAAGTCAACTGCAGCCCCTACACAATGTCTTATTTATTTTATAAATTTAATTTGCTGATGAAAGTTTGTTATGTTGCAGATGGCTGAGGCAAGGGCGACTGGCAAGGATAACAACGGTGCATCCAAGCAAGCTGTGATCAAGAAGCTGAGTAAAACATTCATGCCAGAATCAAAATTCATTTCAAAGTTGGGCAAGCTGACGGACACCAACTTGGGCTCCGTCAACCTGGAGACCTTCAAGAACAGAATGTTGGGGATTGGAAGTCATCGGCCTTCGACTACGCACAATATTGTTCGAAGTGGGTTATATGCAGCTGCTGGTTTCCCGCCAGCCATTCAGTGTTCGGAGCTGATAATGGAGTGCGCCAATTATTACGAGAAGGATCACAGATCGATCATGTCACCAGATGGCCAAGTGCTAGCCAATCTTACTCCGGCAGCCATTGGTGAAGCTTTCGGGATCCCGGTGCACAGGAACATGGTTTACAAATCCATAGAGCGAGCTGAGCGAATGTACGCTTCCGCATTCGAGAGATGCACGGAGACAATTAACACTCACTGGATGAGCACTCCCAAGCCTTCTCGTACGAAGTTGCCGAAGCAGATCATAGCGGAGGACTTGAAGCAAGAATACTGTGACCTCATTATGATGTTGAGCAGGGTTGGTGGTTGTGCACAGTCATTTATTTTCGAGCCTTGGATGTTTTACTACATCAACCTCGTGCTGGAAGGGAAGGACTATGTCAATTGGGCCGAGATGATCAGTGACAATTTGCATGAGCAACTCCTGAGCCTGAGGAGGACGAAGACATTTTATATGAGCTCCTACATCATCTATATGTTGGCACGTATGACGAAGTACAGAGGGATCTCTTACAAGGAACCCGTTGGTTGTGGCTCTCACCAGTTTAAAATATATGATGCCTGTCCACAGTTGCACCTGGCGAGCACTACTCATTACAAGCATGTCAACGATTCCTTCACCATGTATATCACGAGATTGCTTCAGGAGCGGTTACACCACAGAATTTCGAGGGATGCCCAAGAGTTGATTGAAAGGTATGGGTGCTGGTTCATACAGTTTCCAAAATTTTCTTACATTAGGCTGCAAGGTTTTTCATCATACCCATATAGGCTGCCTAAGTACCCAACAGATAGAGTTTTAATGCTAGAGATATCTAGGCAATTGCTCGCCTTTGATAAAATTCAAAAGAAGAAGAAGGGGGGAGTAGAATTTCCAATTGTCATGGGCAACTCGGATGAAGTGTGTCCCTCAATACAGGCAGCTAAAGAGGCTGAAAGTGAACTTCAATTTTATCACTTTTCATACCACACCAGCCGACAGCACTACGACCCACATCATAACATCAAATGGGTACTGACAGAGGAGTTCAAACATAAGGCCACCATTGAGGATTATTGGGCTGATGCAGCTGATGAGATTGAAGTGAGGAAAAGGATGTTCTCTCGGTTGCTGATTACTCTGATCAGGGAGTGTGAAGTAGTGCCGGTTCCAGACAGGTGAATGAGGATATGGATGTTGTTCATCCAGATTATGCAGCAGTGAGAGATACTCCACTCCCACTTCCAGATTGGTCAGAACCTGAGATTGCAGATTTGGACACACTTTCTATCCCGGTCTTGACATTCACTAGGGCATGGGTTGATAGGCGAGTAAATAGGTTGAAGAGTAGGTCAATTGCTTTGACTTACAACTTGATGGGAGATCACAGAACACCACCAGGAAGAAACAGATCACACGAGGTCCAGAATCTCGAAAGAAGGAGCTAGTTCGACAGGAGCCTACTCAGCCAGAACCTCCACAAGTCACAGTTGCATCACCATTGGAGACACGTTCTCCAAGTATACAGGAGGTGTCTTTGTTTGCTGATCAGAGGAATGCACTGAATCAGGTGCAAGTAGTACAGGATAATATTCAGCCTCCACGGAGAAAGTCGGTTGGCCAGAGTGTCAATGCACCTATTAGGGCTGATCAACAGGATGATTAAGGGGACTATTACTGACCCTCAGTTTCAGCAGGAGTTAGAGGCGGCTTTGAATGATGATGATGATGATATAGTTTCAGGAGACACTCAGCCACTTGAGGACGATGAGCCTCGCCAGAATGATGAAGAAGTTGAGCAAGTTCGAGAAGTAGAGGCACAGGAACAGCGGCCCTTCGATATACAGTACGATGTGCCTGATTGGCTTAAGGATAGAATGAGAAGAAGCCCCAGCGAGGAAATTGATCCAGCAGTTGAGATGGAAGAATTTTTGAACAGGATCAGTGCACCTCCACAGAAGAAGAAAGCAAGAAAATTTTCGAAGATATCCACTGAAGAGGATGGTTCCCGTACTCTTCACGTTGCCGTGCCTCAAGTTGATTGTGACCGAAATGAAGCAGTGCCTGAGAATTATGTGGTCACGACTTTGGATTTGGGACGCCCCACTGGTGCACAAATTGTAGAGGAGTGTGATAACTCCTATCTTGCCCTCAAAGATAGATTATTCAAGAAGGAAGGAAAATACAAAAGGTTGAAAAGAGAACACAAAGCTTTAATTGGATATGTGCAACAGTTATCTCGTTCTCGAGGGCAGGATATTCCAGTTATAGAGCCTCCAGCAGAGGTACCCAGGGAGTCCATCAATGGCTTGATGGAGTTAGGAAAAATGGCACAGGAAGCGGATAAGTGGGTCACAGGAGTTCGTGCTGAGACCGAAAAGTTTATGGAGGACCTTGCTTTTGCTTTTCAGCAGGCCTCTAGTATTTTGGCACGGATGGAGGCAGTTGATCATGCTTGGGGCGATGCTTCTATCTATCAGAGCAGGGTAATTCAGCGTCTTGAGGCATTGAGGCATGTTCCGTTGCGGTTGCTGATTGATGGAGGTGTCATTCAGGAGAATGACAGATATGATTTCTCGAGATGGTACTCTTCAGCGATCACGGGGCGTGGTTTCTTTGACACAGCACAGGCGGATTCAGCCAGGGTACATAAGGCTATGGCCAATATTATTGATGGAGTTCAGAATACCTTTGAGGCCATATTTGCTAGGCAGTTGAATCCAGATGAAATTAATGTTGATAATTTGAGGGGTAGGCTGGTGCCTTTCTTTTCAGAGGTTAAGACCTTCGTACAGGATGACTTTGAGAATATTTCTACTTTCTCCAGTTTAATTCAGAGCAAGCAGGATTCCTTGGTTGCTTGGAGAAAATCTTGTACAAGGCATAAGCATTCAGTCACGGTGTTAGAGTTTCAGCTAGATTGTGTTCCACCCATTTCAATTCAGGAGGTTGAGGCTGTACTTGGCAGATTTGTTGAGCTTGCAGCTAGAGAGAAGGAGAACGGGAACACACTGCTGGACGAGGATCTTCTAGAAGACTGATTGTGGGCATTTATTGCCTTTACTATTTTGGGAGTGAGTGGGAATCTTTGATTCATTTAATGTACCACTCCCCATTCTGGCAGTTTTTAAGGTTAGGGCTGAGGTGGCACGATTCTAGCCACTCTATTGATTGTAACCCTAGCCGTCTTTGGGACTTGACTAGCTATATAAAGGGGAAGTCCCCCTCATTTGTAATTCAGTAGAGAATAGACATTAGAGATTGGACATTAGCATTAGAGCTAGAGCTAGAGCTAGAGAGTAGAGCATAGTAGAGCATTGTAGACATTTTTGTTAGTGTGGAGAAGAAAGAAAGTTTTCCCTTTGAAAACTTTTGTGGAGATTGTTGTGTAACACTTTTCATGATAATAGATCTTTTCATTGATGGTGGAATTCGTCTTGTCATGAATAGCTAGTGAGGTCTCTTCTTCCTTTCGAATCCAAGTAGTATAACTTTCATTTCATGCAAGTAGTTTACTTTGATGTGTGGTGTTTTATTGAAGTAGCTTCACTTTATTCCATACCACTAGCGGCTTGTTGATGATAAGTTCGCCTTGCGTGGTCGACTGGACATTATCTTGAGTTTAACTTCGATTGTGATTTGTGTACTTATATGCGTCATTCTGATGGTGTTTGTATGCTAAATCATGATTTGAACATCCTTTGCTATCCCTTTGAAGATTGCACCAATTTTACCGAGGCTGTCCGACGTGAGGCTAGGTGAAATTTGGTTGAAGTCTGCCAAAACTGAACTCCACATATCCTGCATTTAGAATAGAACATAAGTTTCTTAGGCCCTATACTCATTTACTTTCTGCACATTTCTAATTAGTTTTAGGAAAACGAACTATATTGCCAAATCATACATGCAAGAATCCCCTTCAAATCCTATCCTGACTGTTAACTGCAAGAAGCCTGAACAATTGTGTAAGTCCCCTCGTAAGAACACAGCAATACACATCAGCCAACTGAGTCTATTCGCATTTAAGGAACCTTGGAGTTGAACGCGTGAACTTTCTTGCAATCTTAGCATGCGGAATACTTTGATCAAGAGAGAATAGAGTATCCGTTGGGAAACTTTGTTCTGTGTTGGTGCAGTCTCAAAAACCACGTCAACAGGGAGCAACTGACAACAAGAAGACCCAAAGTAATGAACGAGAAGAAGTAACCAAGACAAATGTACCTGAGCATCGGCATGGTCAACAGAAGAAATAACTTCAAAGATCGGATTCAATGGCAAAAATAAAGCAAATGTCAGTTGAATGATCAGAATAAAATTATAAATCCCTAAAAAAAAAAAGCAAGAGACAAGATTCATAACAAAAATCATACGGAAAATAGGTGTAGAGTTTATCTTAAGTTCTCAGCCACAACTTGGAAGTTTTTGACTTGAGTAACAAGCCTCGCCAAGTTGAAGCCTCGTGGAGGGAGGAATAGGGAAGAAAATATACAGGTTTTCTACTAGTCGAAACAAGCAAAGGGAAAGTTTTGAAGTTTCGTACTCAATGTTCGGAACGAAGAGGAATCCGCAAGTATGTAGAAAAGCAAACCCAAACTTCCATGTATGTCGAACAGCAAGGATAGTTATTGAATTCTCTGTAAAAGCATAAATGCATATTCGAAAACAAAGGCCATACTTGATTTTTCTGGTTGAGCGTAGTTAAGATTTCCCATATATCTGTGGGACTTTGCTTTTTTTCTATAAAATTATTTACCTTATAATACACAATTGTCAAGTAGGTCATTAAAGCAGTGGAGGGTTTAATGGGCCTCAACTTCAAATCCTGGGAGACCTAATAAAGTGTCGAAAATGATAAAATTTCACATCTAACTTGCTGAAAATGGCCTAGAGGAAGGTTACCCAAAAAAAAGTGGGGTATTTACCAAATGAAAGAATATCATAGTTTAAAATGCCTAAACTTAATTGAAATAAATGTTCAAAGGCTTAAATCTCAGCTTCCGATATTGTCAAAGCTTGATTTATTTTAAATATTTTTATAACTTATTCGCTGAAAGATAGTCCTTGTCACAAAATGATAGATATGACAGAAAGGCCAAAAACCTTCTGAAAGAAAGCACTTTTCCTGAGATGATTTACAAAGCATTTTTCTAAGAATGTCTAGGGAGAACAGAAAATCTTAAGACTAAAAGAATGTCCAAAACTCTTTAGAATCAGAGCACTTTCCAGGCGATTTAATGAATGCTCCAAAAAATTTACAGAAAATTGGACAAAAACTTTCAAATAAGTTTAACTTTTCTTACCGATATCTCCATTATGGAACGTAAGAACGTTCTACAGTCATAAATTACAAAAACTTCGTCAGAAATCTCATCTGAGAAGGAAATTGTACCTGAAAATGGTAAACGAGAAGGCACGCCGGGGAAAAAGCTTTGAATTTCTTCAGTGTGGAGTGAGAGAAATAACTCATATGTTGTGGGAAATTTATTATGAATAATAGCCGGCTTTGCTCTGGCGTACTTTGATGGGACGCTAGGAAGAGATCCCTCGGAGCGGCTGTCGTGTCTATTTTTATGGGACGGGAGGTTCAGTAGGACGAGAAAAGATTTGTGGCAGCCTAAATTGGAATTTTACCGGATTTTTTGTACTTAGATTCTTAAATTTTTAAGTCTCCAGTTGCTGCGTAGTTTATTTTGGTTAGGAGATATTGTTTAACTTATTTTGGCATTATTTGTCAAGCTGGTGGCCCCATGAACAATTAATTTTGTTGCTTATTTTTAAGCAGTTATACAATTAAAAATTTCAAAAAATAAATAAATAAATAAATAAGGGAAAGAAATCTGTGGAGTCATGTGGCATTTGTGACATTATACAAGTTGTTTGCTTATTTTCAGCCCCTTTTTTTTTCCCAACTTATTTTTAATTTTTAAGCAGCAGCTCCTCAAAAAGATTCTAAATTATCTTTTTCCTTTTTTTTTTTTGACATTGGAACATTCCAACTGCTCAAACTACTTAAATTTAAAGAGAAAACATGCTTAAGCAGTTGCATGGGGACAGGAGGTTAGAAGTCCCTTTTTTCTTGTGCATGTCATGGATATTTCCTTCCAACAAAACTTCTATTAAAATTAGATTCATTCCAACAAAATTTCTATTAAAATTGGATTCATTTTTTTTCTATTTATTGAATAAAGCAAAAGAATTTATAAGAATAGAGTTCCCAAAAGTAGTAGAGCTACTAGAAGTAGTTGGAAAACATAGTCGGCGAAAAAGTCAATCTAAACAAATACAAGAGCAGTCCAACAACCAAAAAAAAAAAGACATACAAGAGTTGAATAACATTTTACAATAGTTGTATAACATATCAGCCATAAAATACAATTTACATAAGTTGTACAACAACATATAGACACAATCACAAAAGTTATATAACATTTTTATAGTGATCAACTTTATTGTCTAGCTAAAACTTCACAATTTGATCTTTAATATGTTGTAACTGTTGTTATCCACAAGTTGTGTGGTATCATTTAATAAGAAACTTACTACTTAAGCTTAATAGTCAATTACTTTACTATTTGATATTACATTTTTTAGCATCAACATAGTATTGCATTATTGAGCATCAATAGTAGAAGAGTCAAGAGAGATTATAGAAGTTAAAAGTGATGGCATTCATCACAACAACAACGCGTGTAGAAGGTAAGTCATCTTATATAAAAATTGAGTGTGACTATACATGATGTTATTTATCTAACTTTCATTAAGATAGACATTAGACAATTTTTTTATGTATGACTATGTAAGACATTTTTTGGCTTCTCAAATTAATAAATGCAAGCCCTTGACAAATCGAATGTATTATGTTAAAAATTGATAATTTTGAGTTTTGCAAATGATGCATACTACTATGGATGGTGAGTCAAATTTCACAAAGATAATTTTATGTATGAAAAAATAAAATTAGAAATGATACGTACAATTTCTATTATAATGTTATTGATAGTGACATGTAAAAATTAGTATAATTATGCTTTATTGGCTTCATTAGTACCCACAGGTAGTGGTTGATTGTACATATGATACAAAGTTCTATGGAAACTCATTTGTTCATAAATTATGGATGATCAAATAGTCAAATTTTTCAAACACAAGTTGTTTATTAATAGATTGGTTATAAGACCTTATTAAAATATTTGTTCAATGCCATGGAATAGAGGGATGAAAAAGATTTTGGAGGACAAACTCAAAATCGTTGTCATTAATAAAGATTTAAATTATATAGGGAAAAGTTTTGTAGGTTTAAAAAATTGATATACCCAATTATAAATTGTTAAGATTTTACAATATGAGTTTACAATTGCCCATTGTATAGAGTTATTTTTTATAAGATATTGTAATAATTTTATGTATTTCTTCAATTGAAAATTGATATAGGACAAATTCATAAATTAACTATATTATTTAATTGTTTAATTCAAAAAACTCTAGTTTCTAGATACAGATTAAACATTTACACTTTGTAATTTATGTTCTTGTTGTTGATTATTATGCATCTAGTTGAATGCCTATAAAACTTATCACACAATTACAATATAAAAATATTAATAATGTATTAATGCTTGATTGGTTTTTTATATACAACAGGGGTGTCCTTGCGACCCAGCCCAGCGGCCCAACAGCCCGTATCTTGGGTACCTGGGGTGAGCTAGGGCGAGACTAGTCCCCTGCGGGTGAGATCTACCTCCTGCAAGAAGTCTCACCTCTTAAACCTAGGAGCGGAGTCAAACCCGAGAGCAATGGGGAGCAAACCCACTACCCAAGCCAACTCTGCTACCCGTGCGGGCTTATTAATACTTGATTGTTAATAAAAATTGAAATGTGTGTAAAATGTAGATTCTAAAATAAAGTAAAATATACTTTTGAGGCCATACGAATCATTTTATCTTTAGAACCTCTTTCACTTTTATTTACTTTGTACATATTTAAGAATGTGTGTGTGTGTGTTTGTTAGATAGATGAACTTGCCTAAGGGGTCCATACCCATTAATATTTGATAATAAAAAGATTACAAAGATCAAGTTCTATGGAGGGTCAAAACAAAAACCACACATGGTTACAAAATAGACAAAATACTATTTATAATTGGACTACATAACAAAATATCATTGTATCTATAAATTATATCACATTTACCTAACTAAGCTACATATCATAACGTAGTACTTAAATTTAATCTTTTAATGCAATTTCAATATCCCTATCTTCACTTGATTTTGAGCTCTAATCGTCAATTGTAAATGACCAAGCCACCTTCATTGACATCGAAGCTCCAATAGTAGCCTTTAAGAATTCAATACCCTGCTTAGCCTTATGCTTTCTCATATCTTCAATCTACCCTAATATCATCATAATGAAGAACACCTAAGGCCTAATATATGGAGGGTCGATAACATACAACAACTACATCATCCAAAATTGTCTTTAGCCCACATCTAGACATTGCAGTCTAATCAAGGAATCAACTATAATTCTAATATCCTCCTTGGACTCCAAAAAATAATAATGAGCATTGGTGATATGTTTGTATTGACACAATATTGATGTGTTGAGGACATGAAAGTCTCCCCCAACACTAGTTGAATTACATAAAGCATAATAATGCTTTTTTTCTTGAATTTTTTCTTCAACCTATAATCTAAAATTGCCATCATGTTTCATCCAATTGTCATTTATTAGCTCTCAAACACGCCATGGTATCTATTTTTTCTCTAAATATCTTATAATGGAGAATTTGAGAGCAGGATGGTTTTTAACATTCCTTCAATATGGTCTCTATACAACCTCCATCGTGAAACTAATTTCTCACATTGAGATCTCTTAATACATTCCTAACCAAAGAAAAGGTGAGATGAACTAATTCCTGAAATAACCAAATGTCATTAATATTATTAATAACTTGACTAAGATGAGAAGGATGGTAAATTTAAAGCAATCAACCACCACATGCTAGGAGCATCGTCACAAATGTCATAAAAATTTAAAATATTTTAAAGGCCTTTCTATTTGGTGTAAGCTCCACCATTTTAAACATATTGGTAGTTGGACAATATTTAAAATGATGTGCACATCATTGATAAGAAGAAAATTAACAATCCCATAACTTTATGCCTTTAATGTGTACTATTTTCGTTATAAAAATGAGACCCACTTCCTCTAACATGTCATCATTTGACCAATGATTATATTAGGAAGATGTTTCAATATGTTCATAGCTCATAGGGACACTACTACATGTGTCCAAAAGTATGACTATCTTTATTCTTTCCCATAGTCTCTATGCAATTTTTTTAAATATCCTTGGGCCCATTGGTGTAGTTGAGTAGCCAAAGTGACTCACTTTTTTTTTATTGAATAATGTACTAGCTTTAAATTATTAGTGAGAGCTTGTGCCAACTATTAGATATTGCCTTCATGCAAACAACACCTCCACTTTATTGATGACTTATTTTTTATAATAGTGTTTCATAATGGGGCCTACTAGAACTAACATGTCATTTCCCAATGGAACAATGAAAAAAATATAATTATTTAATTGGAAATAAGTAGTCACTCAAACATCATTATATTAGCTATGAACTTGAAGGGGGTCATTAATAATGCATCACAAAAATTGAACTAGTCACACATTTTTAGACATTATAATTCTATTTGACCTAACAACTATAGTTAAATTTATGGACACTACAAACATGTGTCTTTTAAAAGTTTGTTGAGCTTGAAATAGAATCTAAGTCATTGATCTAAGTTCATTAGAAAATGTAAAGTTTATCCTTTAGCATATAATGTTTTTGCTAGCCATATTATTTTAAATCATGGACAAATTTACCAACAATGTGAATAAATTTGAAAAAAAAATCCATAGTTTTCTTAAAATTATTGACAAATTCACCGACAAAAACTAACGATATGAACCAATTTTCAAAAAATTGCCCTAAATTTTTTTAATTATGGACAAATTTGCCAACAAAAATCAATAATGCGAATAGATCTAAAAAAAATACCATAATTTTCTTCTTCCAAAATTGGCATATATTCACCACAAAATTTATTGTCTTGGACTAAAATTCACTAGGATTTTATATCTTTATTGGGGGGATTTCTTAACATTTATCTTTAATCACCTGTAATATAAAAATAAGAGATGGAACCTTCTTAACAACCAAGAACTTACTAAAACATAAAAGCTTTCACACATTAATGGTAAGATGTGATTATTAAGGTCAATATATTATTTTATGAGGTTTAATTTTGAAAAAAATGTGCATTATTAGTGATCTTTCTTTAAGTTGAATAAAGTTCAACATATAAAATGTTAGCTTATATAGAAGATTGTCTAAAATTGATTAACTTTATAATAAATCTAACATTTTTGTTTTTGATATTAGGGATAAGCAGATTTTGAAGGGATCCGTAACCCTTTACAACAAGAAAAGCCAGGCTGCAAATAGGACAACCTGCAGCCAACAAAAAAGCCAGCACCCAAACAAAACCCATCAAAATTTACAATTAGCACTTTTTTTGTGGGAGCGAAGAGTCATGTCGAAAGAAGGCCGTGAAGATTTATCTTTTTTACTCTTGACAGTAATCCATCCTTCTTCCACCTGCGCAGCCAAACTATGCCACACCTTCTTAATATGTTCATGATGATGAGAGCCAGCAACCAAACACTTGGGGTTGTCCTCATGACTACTTTGTAAAGATAGAGACTTATCAGAAAAGCTGCCAAGATGAACAGCCGAGGCGCTTTCACCCGGAGAGGCAGCCAATGGCTCAATAGGGGTTGCCATAACAACCTCAACCCCTCCCGAAGGACAAGCCGAAGGAGTGGCTCCTAATTTCTGTGATTCAGAAGCAACCGCTTCTGAGAAACTCTTTTTTTCTTCAGATTTCTTCTCAACAGTATAATGATGTTGAGCAGCTCCAATCCACCAATTTGCCTTTTTTATTTTTTTCTCAAAACCACAATGAGCAACATCATGTCCAGTCTTAAAGCATCTTCTACAACGGAAAGGTAATCCCTCATAGTCCAGAGATTGAACCCAATTCCCCTTGGAGGATTCTAACAAAACCTCAGCAGGCAATCCATTTGACACATCAATTTCCACAAGTATTTGGGCAAAGGTGGAATGAAAGAAATCAGAAGATGCATTGTCAACATACAAAAAATCCCCAAGAGCTTCCCCAACCGACTCGAGAAGAGAATCATTCCAGAGGTGGAGGGGAAGATTAGGCAAGTGAACCCAGATCGGGATTTTACTAAAGGTTTCAAATGCTGGATTAAAATTTGAATGCCAGGGTTTGATCATCAGCAGATATTGATCCCCCCAGCTAAAAAAATGATCACATAATATAGTTTTTCTGTCCTGGCTATTGTCAAATTTAACAATAAAGAATCGCTTGGCTAGAGGGAAAATGTGAATATTACTAGAAAGAAGAGGTTCCCACTCCTTGGAGATCCAAGAGTGCAGCTGAGGAAGACTAGGCCAGAATCCCCGAAACCTGCAGATGACACTAGGCTCAGAGAGCTCAGCTTCTTCTTTGTTTATTTCTTCTAAAGTTTCATCCTTTAGCTTTACGGTAATAGCTTTCATCACTGGAATAAAGCCATGAAACAGCTTATCCCCCAGCTTAAGATTCGATTTGGCCCTAAAGGCTGAGCCATGAGGTCTAGGGTTCGCGCCGGAACCACCATCCCCAACTTTATCAGTCCTGGCCGCGTCTGCCACAGGTATTCACCCAGCCATAGCTCCGCCAAACCTTCCTGCAACAGGGATCTCCGCAGACACCCCCCAAAATAGAGGCAGGGAGCCCGCGGCCAAATCTAACATTTTTGTTTATAATATTTAATTTCCAATTAAATTGCTTTAAAATGTGTAATTGAGTTATATATATATATAGAGAGAGAGAGAGAGGGAGAGAGATTAAAAGAGGAAACGGTTACATCTTCGTACTTTTAAGTTGCATGTTATATACTTTTTTATTATAAAATATGTATTTTGAGGATTTTATACAAAAGAATCATTATTAGATTATTGTTGCATTCTTGATGGACTATTAGAGTATTAAAATATTGTCACTAAACTAGATACGTGTTAGTTCAATTGGCTAGAATAATTACTATTATATTTTATTTATTCTCTATTTAATCATACTTAGGTAGTCATATCAATCAATCATGTGCCTTGATTTATGCACTTGATTAACACTTATCTAGTCTAGGTTGAACTAAACTCCATCTATCATGCTAGTTATAGTGAGTTAACTCCCCCTTGATTAGGTGTGACTAGAAGTTGAACTATTATCTCTAAGACATGACATCTCCTTGATTCTTGGATCTAACATGCCTACATGTTTATACATTACCCTTTGTAGTAATGCTCCATTAAATTGAATAGAATATATTTATTAATTTTCTTAGTTTTGTGATTAGCTCACATGCATTAGGGTTGAGGTAGTTTTGTGATTAGCTCACATGGGTCCTAAGATGACCTTAGCGGATTTAATGAGATGTAAGCAAAAGGATGATGAAAAAGTCACTAACTTAATCTCCCATAATCAATTGCTTTATTCACAAATCAACATTAAGATTCTCGATCCTAATCTCCAACGAATATTCATTGACAATTTATAAAATAAGCTTCAAGATAAGATTGGGATGATGAAATTTCCCTCCGTCACACACTACCCTTTGTGATTACCAAAATTTGGTTAGTAGTCATGAAGTGAAAACTCCCTCTAATTGTCCTAAAAAATCTAAATCCATGCCTCAAACCAACTACCAACCATTCAAGAAACCAAATAAAGGTTGTATTCAACTCAATGCTTCTCAACCAACTCAACATGTTGACACCCAAGTGGCTACTATAAAGACAAGAAATCCATATACATTTGGCGAGAAGAATAAACGGTTTACCTATCTACCTGATAACCTTCATTCCATCATGTTGCAGTTTTTAAACAAGAAATTAATTTCCTCACCTCCTGTTAGAGCTCCTAAACCTACTTAGTTTTTACCTCCAAACTATAGACAAAATGTCTTTTGCCATTATCAATGACAAAATGGACATGATATGGAACATTGTAACCATCTTAAACATATTGTGCAAGACCTCGTTGATTCTAATCACATTCAAAGTATCAATGTTCATGATCAAGGTAATAAGTCCATAGCCCCTCCTTACCAAAATTTGCAAAACTTTACCAATCCTATGCCGAATCATAACATCTCCATTTATGAAATAGCAAATGGACATAAAGGTCTCATATGCTAGAACAAAATATAGAATTTGATTGATGTTTTCTTAATTTATTAATTAATAAATTATTTGATCCATTAGATTATATTATCTTAATATAATTTTAAGAATCTAAATTATATATTTAGATGAATTAATAAGATCTCTATGCTTTTTTTTAATAATTATATATTGAGATGAATATAATTTTAAAAAAATCATACTATATATTTAGATGAATTTATAAGATTTTTATGATTTTTTAATATTTGTTAAAAATATTTTTTCCTCTTATTTATATTTATAGTTTATCTTTATAAAGAGAATGGAAAGTATAAATAAATTTGACAATATCAAACTCATGACATTCTTTTCAAGGTAAAACCTCGCAGTCAATCTATCTAATGTAAATTGTTGCTATAGTAATTGTTTGACCATACATTTTATTAGTTTGTCAATGTAGTAAGTCATTTTTAGAGAGATTTGTTGTTATCATCATGAATGACAAGTACAATTGGAATTAGTTGTAACTATTGTGTGTCCCATTTATAACAACAAAGAGAGATAAATGAGGTGGAACACTCTCATTTTTGTAGGATAATATAACTCTAGACAACAACAAAAACGATAGATCAAGGGGTGTACTCTCATTTTTGCAAATGATAACTACTTTTTGAAATAAATTCATGAACCCAAGATATGAAGGTTGATAAAAATAATACACAACATAAAAAATTTGATGGGATGCCTACATTATCCCTTTTCATGTTTATCCTCACAATCCATCTTATCTAACCAATCGCATATCCCGCCACATCTTTATCTTTCCAAAACCAACCTTTGATCCACTACATAGACATTAAATTTGATAGAAACCATTGCCCTTAAGAAATTTATTTTGGTTATGGTTACTATTCAAAACTGTTTTAGTCTCATTCTTATTTTAATATATCTTTAGCTTTGCCAGCTAAATGAGAAGATAGACTTTGCCAATATATAGCAAGTTAGATAAGTAAACCGCGTTTTAATTAATTTCACTGCTTTTTGAGTTAATTAATTTTTTATCGCTTAACTATGCTTTAATAGCATATAATTAAAAAAAATTGTATGTTAAGAGTAAACCTACATTTAATTTATAGAACACTATATAAAATGATAATCAGAAGAGCATACACATGATAGACAAGTTTTAGTGTTCTCATTCCTAGTTAGGGAAAGTAGGTGATCCAAAATCATAAAAATATCTTACCCAAAAGTGATCTATTACTCCTAGGTATTACCAAAATTAACTCAAAATCTTTGTTGTGCATGAGTCTTCACACAATCAACCTACAATTCTAAGAACACGTCTCCCAAGCCATCTGAAACAAAATATAAAAAACAAAAAACGAAATGAACAAGGAAGAAAAGAGATACAAATTTTACAACACAACTCGTTTAGATTTTTTTAATATGATTTCCAATGTTGATTCCTCGAAATCTATTAGATTTATCCATTATTTCTTGGCTCACTACCCTTCCGTATTCAAACTATAAAGGATAAAAAAGAAATGAACAAGGAATATGGAGGTTCAAATCATAGACCAACTTGTACAGATTTTTTGTCTGGCTATTTTCTGTTGATTCATCAAAATCTATTAAATTTCTCCATTCCTCCGCTTCCTCCGCTCACTACCTCTTCCTTTAAACTACCTATTTGATCTCTAATTTCAATCGCTTGAACTGATAGAAATGAGTAGCTAAACAATATTAATGTTCTTAAATGATCAAAAGGTGTCAAGACGATGCAAAGAAGTACACCTAGAAAAGTGCTATCGTAAAAACAACCATAGAAATTTTGTAAGTCACCAACATTGAAACCACAAAAAAATTGCAAACATAACTAGATGAAGCCCGGGAAGGTAATCCAGGCAAATGCATCGAGGATTTCCTCTTCCCTATTTGTAAGACAAGGCAGAGTCTGAACAAAAAAATTGTTTCAAATTTCTCCATCCCAAAGGTCCTCCAAACTTTTGAATGGGCCACGTGTACTGTTGACAAGAAAATCTCCTCGAAGCAACCTTACCTGAGAGAGCAGACAATGAAGCCTCAACATGAAAACTTAAAAACTCTTAAATTGGAATGACAATAAAACAGGGCTGACTAGTGCTGCATACCTGTTCAATTTGGGAAAACTTATCAAATAATTCTTGAGGTATTGACCAATCAAATACATCAAAATTTTCTTTGATTCTATCTTCGCTGCTGCTTTTTGGAAGCACACTATAGCCACTTTGTACACCCCAGCGAAGTGCAACTTGTGCAGGTGTCTTGCCCAATTCTTTTGCCACTTGCTTCAGCACAGGATGCTCTAGAATTTTCACTTTCACTTTAAACCATTCAGTACCTGGAGAGCCCAGTGGAGAGTATGCCTGTAATCATAAGAAAATATCAAAAAACTAGCAATGAAAGCATTGAAAATTTTAATATCGAATCCACCTCAAGCATTGAATTTGATGCACCATGTTTTGGTACGCAAATATATACACAGCTTGTTCTGGTACTTATCAGAGTAACTCCTAGAACAGGTCAACAATATTTGATATCTAAATTTATTTCACATGAAAGCATACTTACTGATACATGAATGCCCTTAGACTTGCAAAAAGCTTGAAGATTGTGTTGTTGCCACACTGGATGGCGTTCAACCTGGTTCACAGCTGGCACCACTTTCGCATAGGTAAGGATATCCTGCAACTTCTTGGAAGAAAAATTGCTTACACCAATAGCACGGACTTTTCCAGTATCTACAAGTTTCTCCATTGCCTTCCATGTGCTGGGAATATCAGCATTTGGCCAATGCATCTATTGCAGACAAATGAATGTTATGGCTGTACTTGCCAGGTTACCTAAAAATCAATTCAAGGAAATCAAATTATTTAAAAGGCAGATAAAATTTACATACGAGGTAAAGATCAATATAGTCCAGCTGCAGGTCTTGCAAAGTACTATCCAAGGCTCCTGCCACCTTTCCAGGCGCGCAATCACTGACCCTGTAATATGCAAACACAAGATTGTCACATCCCGGTCAGAAGGATCCCTTTCATGTGGGCCTGGTCAAAGAAATAAATAAAAGATGAAAAAAAAAAAGAGAAAGTTTTGGAGGTCAAGATATTTTCTGCAGACGACCCAATAAAGACAAGGGTGTTATTCATGGATCCATCTACCCCTCTCACAGCAGGAGACAACTTGAATTAAATGGGAATGGGCTCGGTATGGTGGGAATGGCCCTAAGGCACGGCATCCCAGTTCTTTGAGCAGTCCAAGTGACAGGTCGTGTGGAAAACAAGAGGCATTTAGACAATTTAAACCCTCACAACCCCCATAATTTCTCATTTTTAAGTATGGTTTATACTGCAGAAAAAGAGAGTGTGAAGGAAAAAGGAAGAATCTGCACCGGAAGAGAAGGACGGACGTGAGCAGCAGAGGCGACTGGGAGTGTGCTATGATATTTTGGAGGAAAAAGAAAGGCATCGAGCAACAAAGAGAGAAGGCAGAGGAGAAAGGAAGAAACGTGAAGGAGGAGAAGGGGTCAATGGTGTTTTTCATGGGCAAACACATGGGAGCAGAGAGAAGGCAAGTCCAGGTTGGATGAAATCTGTAATGAAAACACGGTCTCATGGAATGCAAAGGTTGCAGGATATGCACAAAATGGATCCGTTAAAAAAAGGCGTTAGAAACTTTTAAGAAGATGCAATTGGTAGGTGTCAAAGCCAAAATTCCCCAGTTGTGGTCTGTGTGCTCCCTGCCTGCAACGAAATGGATTTGTTAAAAAGGCTTTAGGAACTTTGAATCAAAGTCGATTGGAAGGTGTAAGCCAGATTCCACAACCACTTCCCTCATCCTCCCTACGTATGCCAAAATGAGAGCTTTGGAACATGGGTATGGATGCGTGTGCAGCCTTGGACAGAAAGTGAGAGTTTTTTCATTCAAGTGTGAGTTGTAGAGGTTGACAGGAGAGATCAGTTGGACAGAGGGCAGGAGATCTATTACAGCAACCTTGTCAACCGAGTAAACTTCATGAATCAGGGAGAGGATATTTTAGAGCAGAAGTCACAGGAATGCGAGAAAGAGGAGATCCTGAAAGTACGAAGTGGAATTGGAGGAAGAGACACCACATTGGAGGCACCAAGAGAAAAGACTGAAGAATTCAATACCTGAATCAAGGATGTTTTCAACTCCGTTATTAAAGCTAATTATTAAAATCCTTATAATAGTATGGGTTTTGAATATCTATTCTTTTGGCTATCATGTAAAGATTTAGGGGAGACCACGGTAGAATAGGGAACAACAATTAATAGTTCCAGTAAAATAATAATTAACAGTTCCATGAAATGCTCTATGCGCGCTTGTAAACCTAATTAAAAATATTTGATGTTTAAATTGTCACATCCCTTACATGGAGACTATATGTTCGGTTATGTATTTTGAATACAATGATAGTTGCAAGCAACTGCTTTCATGTGATTATGACATTGGGAATGAATAGTTGTTCTTTTATTGTAACTGTAATGGTAACGGACTTTTTATTTTGCCAAGAAGTTGAATGAGATCATGAGATTAAATTTAAATACATATTATTAGGCCGTTGAGAACGATCTAACCATAATCCTTGTTAGTGGATGCAGGATTGTCGACGCCACGAGAGAAAAGGAAATATCATCAAGGAGAGGACGTGGTTAACAATGGATCAATTTAATCATCATACCTTGAGTCAGTGTAAGGCCGTTGCATCAAGTCATAACTTGGTCATAATTAACTTAATTTAATTATGGTTAAACAAATCAAATTAAGTTATATATTAGCAATCTCCTATGGAGATGAATGAACCAATTCTTGGAATGTAACCTAGGAGAATTGCTATGGTTATAAAAAGGAAAATATTAAATAAACAATAGTAAAAATAATTCGTAAGCCATCAATCTTAATATAAAATTAAAAGTATGGCTTAAATTCAAAAATTAATTATTTGTGGAGGGAAGTTTTTCCGTCATTTTCCTTCGTGCCTTGGCTTGAACAGACAAGATGGGTGAAAGCCAAGAGTCGCGTATCTCTTGAAGTCTAAGCGGGATTTTTGAGCTCACTCTGGGAACAGGGGCAGAATTCACTTCAATTCTTCTTAGCCTCTCGGGGAAAACACCCACATTTTCTCGGAGTCTCTTGCTTGAACCAGTAGTTAGCATCCCTTTTGTACCACAATTTTCTTGTTAGTGCATCCTCTAAATTTTACGTATGAGCCTTTTTCCTTAAGTTGAATTGCTGGAAGCGGCTGGCTAGGTTTCCTTGACCGGCAAGGTAGAGTCCATGGAAGAGTTTGAGTTTTGCAAAGACATCATGGGAAATAACACGGGATCTCACCGAATTTGTATTTATCTTTCAAGCATGTAACCGCGGCAAACTGTTATACTAGCATCCATTTAAGGTTGATCTGGATTATTTTCTTACAAATTTGTGAATTATGAGGAGTTATAAACCAGTCGAAGAAATAGAAGAATTTCGTGTTCTTTTCTTTTAAAGATTCTCAATATTGAAAAGATTAATAAATTTCTTCTTTGGAATCTTTGTCTCTTTATCAAGGCAAATCGAAGGATAGGTCAAATGCCTTTCAGCTGTTCTTTTATTCCAGTTATCTCATATTTGAATCGGGCTATTCCTCTGCACTCTGTTCTTGTATTAATTGTGATAAACTTACATTCTTTTCTTCTTAACCCTGAATCTGATCAATGTCTGAAATTCATCTAGCTCGTCCAGCCAGAAGCTGTAGCCTTGTGTTGTATAAAATCTTTATCTGGGTTCGGAGACTCAATTGGTAATTTTCCTTAAGATCCTAATTGGTCTTGATAAGCCAAATCCTTTTACTGAAATAGAAATTGATCATGTGCATTCCTTTGTTGAATCGAGACTGCTTGGGAATATTTATATAGTGAGTTCTAAAATCCTCATTCCTTGATTTGGTCTGGAGCAATACCCTGAAGTTAATCAATTATTTATACGTTTAAGTTTTCCTTTGTCAATTTATGGGGTTAAATTGAACACCTGGATCCTCTATTTGAGGAACTTGGAATAGTTATGGTTCACTTCTTCTTTCTTTTCTGTGGTCAAGTCTTGATTTTGTAGTTAGAGATTTTGCTGGGTCTATATCCTGATTTAATTTCCAATTATTTGGATCTGAGAGAAATGATTTGATAATACCTGACAATCTCAATCTTTTCAGTAAATTGAATCTTGACTTAGTCTTGCATTCTACCTGCTCTTTGGTGATCTCCTGATTATATATATAAATACTGTGGGATCTTCTGTCCCTGTAGTATTTGAAAAGGATCTCTTATCTCTGTCTCACTGATGCCTATATTGATAGATTCTCCTTGTTTTTCAACAGCGAAGATAATTAGAATGGAGCTGGTACACTCTGTATTCTGAATAGGTGAATGGGTCTTGTCACACGAAAATTCTGTTTACAATAATCTTTTCTGGCTTAATGAGACCACTTCACCTTATTCTACTGTTTTGATTAAGAATGAATTCCCTGCCACATTGAGATCTTTATCTGACTTTCAAACGTTAAGACTGGGGAAATCTTATAACACACTATCCTATTCTGTTCTTTAGATGAGTTCAATCAAATATCTATAAATGAGGAAGTTTATGTCTGAATAGAAACCTAACTGAAAGTAACAAGAGTCATTAATTGGGAATTGAAAATATACATACTCCTTGGGTTAAGTTTCACCCTGAACTAAGAAGAATGACAACCAAACCTGATATTGCAATATCATAACTTAATCTGTTATACATTGCTGAACTTGGAATCATGAAGGAAGAATTAAAGACATGACATTGAATATATAATTTCCTAAGGTCAAGATTTGACCTCGATCTAAGAGAGATTCTGAAATTGGGTTCAGCTGAATCATTTGTAAAATTATCTAAGGAACTTGATCTATCTGGTTAAACCGAAGTCTCTCCTCTCTAATTAGAAGGTGGTTTAGGGCATATTATTGCTCACCGAGTCCTTTATGGGTTAAATATGAGACTTGAAAATCCTTTATGCCAATGAATCTCTTTTTTTATGTATCAAACTTAATGGTTAAATTATAACCTCGAACTAAGAAGAAATGGTAATTACATTGCTATTATAAAATTATAACTTGATCAGAGAGTTATCATGTCGAGCAAGGGTGAGAGTGCTGACGGCACAGAAGTGCCAGAGATGTCGGCACAGTAGTGCTAGAGACATCGGCACAGGAGTGCCAAAAATTATTAAAATCCTTGGCCAAGGTATGATGCCAGTTAGGCAATAGTCAGCTATCATGATCCAGATATACTTCTGGTCAGAATGATCCATCTGGGTAGGAGGTACCTACAGAGGAGGGATCGACCAACGGTATAGGTTCATGACGCCAGGCTCAGAGGCATGATGATAATTTGATCCATGTTGATTACCCTCGTGAAGGGCGGGTTCTTCAGTTGAAGAAACTCAGGAGACTAGTAGGTCTTGGTTGGGCGGTAAAACCCCTGATGATAATTCTCTTTCCCTCATTGATAAAGAAGCCCAAGTATAACAGCATGAAGAAGATGTCAAATGTATTTCTCCCTCACTCATAAATCCAGGTACATGCAATGCTATTTAAAGCTTACTTTCATTTATGCAATGAATGATATTATTATGTTAAATGTACGTTGTAAGATACTGCAGTTAATTAGTTAGACAGTTACTTGAATCATTCAGCTGAAATGAAAGATCTGAAATTAGTTAATGAATAAAGAGAAGTTATTTCTTTTCCTCAGTTCATAAATTGGTTAAATAGGAACCCTAGTTTGACAGTTAGGTAGTTTTTTTTTTTTCGTGAGACAGTTGTTGGAAACAGTTAGATGTTACTATTCAGCTGAAATTGAAAACTCAAAAGTTAGTTGTATGTTGAATTAGTTGGAAACAAATGAAAAACCTAGTTTCGAAATTCAATTAGTTGCAACTCAGCTGAAAGTTAGTTGATGGTCGACTTTTTAAACTGTAGACTGGATAGGTTGTTACATAAATTGCCATATTATGAAGCACAGACTGCACCATAGATCATTCAAATTTCAGAAAACAAATAGGGGGATAAGACATTAGATAACCCATAACCTTGTCATAGTAAAACTTTGGTCATGAAGCACCATGATTTGTATTGACGTTGTTAATTCCAGAAAAACTTAACTTTAGCTGAGAAATATTATGAACATTATAAACCATTATGATTTATAAGGAGTTAGTTACACAAGTAATGAGGATATGTTACTTGAGACTTAATTGAGAATATATAGGAAATCATTAAGTGCTTAAATAATGTTTTTGTTCTTGCCAGTCCACAAGATTAATCTACATTTAAACGAATATTTCGGTGGCTTTTGCCTCAAGAAAACCTATGTAAACATGCGATGGTCAAATACTAAAAAGATGCAATGATGGTTGTTATAATTCTATGAGATTTTTATTAATTATAAGGTTTTAGCTATATTGAGTCAGGTCAACCCTTCCATTATGGAATTGGGTTTATAGTAGATTGGTTGTGGATAGTGAAGGATGTATCATGATTTTGCGATCTTACTACGTCTTGTGACCATTAAAATATGAGAATAAACACTTGATTCACAAACCTAATGTTGTCATATAGGATCTTATCCAGGAATTCATTATATGTTTCTATTGAGACTCCAAAGTGAAGGTGGCAAGCAAGTCTAGATCAAATCTGTAGCTTCAAGATAACCTTATAATATGAATCATGAATCAGATACAAATAATATGGGCCTTGGCTCTTGGTTGCATAATAATATAAGGAATGATGGCCCCATTAGTGGCACTACAACCACACTCTACTAAACATGTTTTTAATGTTGAAACTCAACACTTTTGTTAATCCATTGATACTATGAGTAACGCTTTATTTGGCTACATGATGTCTATCAACCTCTTAAATATGAGAACCTTGATAATGAAATTATTATTATACCTATAATGAACCGCAATATAAATTGTATACCAATTGGAAGGAAACTATCATTTAATCTGACAGTGTGGTTGAGATCAAGTTATGAGATAAATCCTATGTAGAATCTCTTGATACCTTACTAATGACCATTAAGGTCAGGTTTTGAATAAACGATAAGTATAAATAAATTATCTAGTCTATTAAATAGAATATCATAAGAATACGAGGTTGCACCATAAGGTAAAGGAATTTAGAAGATCAAGAATATTATTAATAATATTATTAATGGGATTATGTTTTCATATAATGGTCTAATGGATATAGTATTTCCAACATTCTCAAGTAGGCTTCGGGCAATGATTATAACTTAAAACAAACTTTTAAATACCATTGCTTGTTCTTCGAAGGTATCTATTGATCCCTTGATTATAAGAGACTCATCATTGAACCTATTATGTAAGTTTCAAATGGAAATGAGTTCCTATGGGTTTGTGTAAACCAAGGTAATTTGGTATTAAGTAGTAAGCCTAGTCAGGCTGGGTCAATGAGATGAAAATATAAGAGAGTCAGGATGTTCAAACAAGATTATATATATAAACTAGGTGGAGTTTGATCCAAGACCTCGATATACATAAGGGGAAGTAAAACTTTGGGTTGTGGGAATCTATGCATACATATCCTTGAAAGGCTTTGTGAGGAGAACTATGTGTGACTTTGATCCGTTTAGAAGCAGGTACATAGGCGGTCTTTGGGTGAAGGATGCCTCTGTGACCTCAAGTCCGTAGGGGGAGGGTCTCAGGGGGGGTAATTCCCAGATGTTGGGATTGTTCCTACATGGGTTGACCTTTCCTCCTTTGTAAGCTTCAGTTTGAGGCTAAAATGGGTATCGAATGGGTATGATCAAGTTAATGGAATTTAATAACTTATATTTAATACATAATAGGCTTCTATTAAACAAAATGAAGTAAGGGATTTAACTACTTTATAACGGGTATTTGATTATATGTATATGTTGGGTAAAGTCCATCTCGTGTTGGTTCCATGTATCTCTTATGTGTCTGTGTAATTCAACTCCATATCTAGAGGTTCTTAAGTATAGGCCCGTGTATCTGTTGCTTGTGATTGTGATTCATGTTATGTATGACCCACCCAAGAGTGAACCTCTGGGACATTGGAGCAATGACAAGCAATCATTGGACCGTGCCAATGACCAGTGTCTCGGCTACTGCTAGGGTTTAATTAGCATTCACTTGGTTCACGGAGGTGAAGGTAGCAGGCTACCCTAGTTATGATATAGTCGTAGAGGTTGCACGAGTAGGTATCCATCCGTGTGGGTAACAGTAATCCGGGGCTAACCGCATATTGAGAGGGTTCACTGGCTGTCACTGATAAGCATGGAAGTGACCAATGCCAAGTGTTACCCATGATTGCAAAGATAGCTGACAATACCACTAAGGTAACAAGGTGGTATATGTTGGGAGCTACTTCTTCCTGGGTGGACAAACTTGTCATCGGTGGCCTATAGGTGATTGAAGATGGAATCCACCGAGCTATGGTAGGTTCACTACTCAGGGAAACCCTTGGGATGGTGGACGGACCCATGGTGTAGTATGGGATGCGTCGAATCCCCTTCCCAGTTGTTAGACTATATACTTAGCCTTGTGGGGTTGAGAATGGACCCACGGTGTAGTATGGGATGCATCGAATCCTCTTCCCATTTGTCCAACGGTGTAGAAGACCGGATGGAAGGATAGGACCCGCAGTGTAGTGCGCAATGCACTGATATCTTTTCTATCCGGAATGCATTATGGACATGTGTTAACCAACCATTGTGATGTGTCACTATGTATGTGATGTATGTTGGAGCTAGTCACTATGTATTTGTGATGAATGCAAGAGCTTGTCACTAAGTATGAGATGTATGTTGGAGCTTGCCATTGTGTATTTGCAATATATGATGGAGTCAGTCACTAATGTAAATGTGATATGTGTATGAGACAATCATTGTTGTACTCATGATGTACATATGAGCTAATCTCCCTTGTACTTGTGATTTGCGTATGATCCAGTCATTGTTGTACGTGTGATATGTATGAGCTAGCCAACTTGTGTATTTGGAGATATGCCCGTGGCTGTTAATATGTATGAACCTTTTGAATTAAGGTATGAATGATCCCTTGTGAATATTGTGATGTTTGTACACTAATGCTTGGTAATGTTTGGTAAGGACCCAACACTTGATGGCAAGTTATTATCAAAATTATTATCATTATGTTATAATCGACTAAGTTGATAGCTTACATGTACTTAATTAATAAAAGTGAGATTAAAGATCTCATACAAGAGGAGAGAATGAACTCCCTCTAACATTGTGGGGAAAACTACAAAGCCTTTGATTCCCACGAGGGGATACGTAGGCAGGCTCATCACGAAGCCTCGGGCTTAGGTTTGGGGTCTCAGGATGACCCTAATCATAGGAGCTTGGCACTTGTGGGTGTAAGCATATAAGTGGTGATGTTGATTTATCGTCACAAGGTTGAATGATCAACTTTTGTAATTAGCACTTCCAATTTAGATGAAGCTGCTTGGTCGGTTAAGTTGGTAGTTGTGGCGAATTGTTTAGAAAAAAGAAAAACATGTTGTGCTTGAGTGGCGGATTTTACAAAGATGACAGCGGCATATCATATATAGTAGCCCCAATGAATTTGAAAATGCTAGCAATAATTTTTTCTTTTGGGAACAAGCATGTAGTCAACGATTACAATAGGCAAAGTCAAATGTGTTGCTAGTTTGATAATTAATCATTTAAGAGATGTTTCAGAGAATTTGACATATTTACAGTGCAATACCTTACTTTTTCTAGCAAGAAATAAATGCACATGCTATTAAAGGAATGGTACAATAGTTAAAATATGGCACTGCTGTTGCCACCTAGGTTCAAACTGTTGCTGGGCCATTTAGGTCACATGCTTTGTGCACCTGCTGGGCCGCTGTGCTCATGGGTTTGGACCATTTGCTTTAATGCTGGGGCTGAGATCCACCGTTTGTGGTCTCAACCAGCTTGTGCCAAACCAACATTTCCCAAATTACAAAGCAAATAAAAAAAGCAATGCATGCAGATGATAATTTCTGGGTGTAGGCAGTATCTAAAGAAATCATATACACAAGTACTATCATAAAAGAAAAATAGCGATGATAATATTGCAAACATATATCATAGAAAATACAGAATAATCAGTAGTGAGAGTAGTTCACATGAGATGGAAGAAAGAAATCAAAATGTAAGTTTCAAGCTCAGTTGGGGATATATCAATGTATGGAAATGTTGTGAGTCAACAGGAACTGCCACAAAATCCATTTGAGTGCCCTTCCACCATTTTAAAACCTTATGCAAAAGACCCTTTTAATTCCAAAAAACCTTTTTCTCCAATTTGTGACACCCTAGACAAAAATGGAAAGAAAAAATTGAGGGATAGTAGAGTGTGGTTGTGTCACATTTGCAAATCAAATTTTAGGAACTACACGAGAGCATATTCTCATCTATTGGGCCTTACAAGACATACATAGGGTTAAGGTGTGTCCAAACATAAAGGAGGATGAGAAGGTAGAGGTTCATAGATTGCATATGGAGGCAAAAGTAAGGTCTAAGAGTGTGTCAATTGCAACACAATATGCCCAATCAACTATGCCTATGTGCTTTATAGTTGGTAGTGGAGTGGTGATCTTTCTACACAAGGAAAGAGAAAGACTAGTGCTAGTGAGAAGGCGGGGACAATTGCAGATATGTTCAATATGCAAGCACAGGATGTGGCGAACTTTTCAATTGCCAAATTTTTCCATGCCCATGCTATTCCATTCCATGTAGCGTGTTCTCCTTACTTCAAACAAATGTTCAAAGATGTAGCTTTTGTTGGTCCGTCATTAACCCTAACAAAACATAAACTACACACTACCTTCCTTGACAATGAATATTCTAAGGTGAGTTTGCTGATGAAGGACATGAGGCAGACTTGGATTAGAACAGGCTGCTCTATTATCATGGATGGGTGGACCAATATTAGACATCGGCCACTCATCAACATCCTAGTCATATGTTCAATTGACTCATATTTTCTTAGAACATTCTAGGAAGTGTAAGGATGCAGATTTCTAATTTCATAGTTTAAGAGATGTCATATATGAGGTTAGGACCTTAAATGTTGTAAAAGTGATTACTGATTCAACATGAGTGTGCAAATCAACTAACATGATAGTGAAGGGTGCTTACAAGCACATCTTTTGGACCTTATTTTTGTTCATGCATTGACCAATGCATCAAAAGACATAGAGAAGATAGATTGGGTGCAACAAGTGGTGGCAAAAGCTAGAGATATTTAGATGCCCATTTGCAACCACCACACCTCACTTGTTCAAAGAAAGAATTTCTCAAACTTATGAAGACTAGGTATGCTAGCTATTTCATTTTGTTAGAGAGGATGCTCGAGCTGCAGGAGGCTCTACAATTGATGATGATTAATTCAAAGTGAAATAGATGGCCTACTTCAAACACTACTAAAATAAAAAAGTATCAAACAAAAGATCCTTGATGATGACAGGTGGTCCACTGTGAGGTAAGAAATTGTTGATTTTTAATAACTTTGTGATTTTATTAATAAATTGATTGCTGAATTTATTATTAAATTTCTAATTCTAATTTTTAAACTTTTTTTTCGATTGCAAATATGTTTGCTCTATCTCACATGTTGTATATGTCATTAGATATATTGATATGAACCCTCCTAGTCTTTGAGAGATTTAAGAGACATTTGATAGCATGCTTGGGCAGATGAAGCAAACAATTTGTTACAGGGATCCTAATTTGGGTTTATATGAGCAACATATTAAGCCCATTGTGATGCACCAATGAAACACCATTAACACCTCACTTCGTCATCACAAGGAGGCAATGTACTAGCCTTGATGCATATCACAAAAGATGTATTCAAGTGAGAAGTCGACTATACTTCACACACAATGGCTTGCCTTTACTAATCTCCATGGTCCAACATTCAACAAACCAAAGGCAAAGATAGATAGAGCTACATTAGCTCAAGCTGATCCTAATGGATGGTGTACATGGCACAACAAGGATACACCAAAGTGGAGGATGCTCATTATTTGCCTCCTTTCACAAGTTGCTAGTTCCTCTACTACAAAGAGGAATTGGTCAATATACAATTTCATCCACTCTATCAAGAGAACTGGGCTTACCTCTAGATGAACAGAGAAGTTGGTCGACAAACATAGGGCTTTGCAACTTCAAGATCATCAGACTTTAGAGTATCGACAAACTCCAACTTTAAGGTGAGATGTTGATCCCAAAGACACCCCTAGATTGATGAGAAAAAGACACAAGAGGGATTGGTTGGAGTTCCATTGGATGAGGCAATCCCTCATAGTGGCAATGGCTCAAAGTCAATCTCCGATTTTGATGTACTATTGGTAGATTTCGATCAAGGGTAACCTCATACTTTCTATCAATATGTTTTTGTGACTCATTTTGTAGTTTAAACTTGCAGCCTCTAGATATTTTGTTGTATTTTTTAATTTGATATCATATGCACATTGACAATGAATTATGAAAGCAATTAAATTTTGATTTTTGACATTTATTAATTTGTTCAACTCTCATGCAAACTCTTAATTCAACTCTAATATTGTGCATTAAGGATTCTATGATGTATATGATGAATGCCTTATCAATGTAATAATATAAATATTTGAAAGTTCCCTATATTTTTAAAATTTTCCCTACTGCTATATAGTTGTCCCGTCATCCCCTAAAATGACCTCAAAAAAATCTGTCCCAAAAATGCACCCTCCCATCCCGGTCGTGAAAACTTGGTGGAACATAGGGAAATAGCCACATGGTGCAGAAGCTAGATAGAACACTGCTTTGTGAAAAATGGATATGCCTCCTTCCAAAAGTAAGAGCCAAATTCCTTCCTGCCACCCTTTTTATCATTGGCCCGTTTTTCTTTCAGTGAGTAAAACAAGAAAGATTCAAACCGATCTTCAGGTATGAGAGGATGTAGCTCACTCATCGATCTTTCACTTCTCTTGTAGCAAATTGGTGGAATTCAGCTCCTTTCATCCCAAGTTACACAATGTAAAGATTTGCAAAAAAGTTAGAACGCATGAAATAAAGGATCCATGACTGGAACAAGAAAGTGTTTGAAAATATTCGTGTACAATCTGTGAAAGCACATGCCAAGCTGGCTATATTCAAAAACAGATCTTGAACAAGGAAGTCAACAAAGAATTGGCCAAAGAGGAGTAGGGTGCAATACTGCAAATTGTAATCACTCAACAACAGAAAGTTGTTCCTAAAGACATCGAAAAACAATAAGCCTTGAAAGGGGACTGAAATACAGCTTATTTCCACAAGATAATCTTAAATAGATAGACCATCAATGCCTCAGCAGAGATAATTCTGTAGTATGGGAGAACAGTAACTAATCTCTGGGAATATCCATATTGGATACAAACTAATTCAAAACTTTTCTCTCATCAACAGTTAACTAGGAGGAGGAAAGGCAAGTACAAGAGCAACTACATAAAGCTTTTGCCACAAAAAGCTTCTTAAGAATAAGTCAAAACAACTTTCTTCTCCTTTAATCCTAACAGAACTCCTCGACCTAGTAAGTTTTCTACATGAGAAACATTCTAGGACCTTATCAAAGAAGAGATAATTTTGGTGGCTCGAGAGTCTTGGAGAAATAAACATGTGGACACAAATAAACACAAGTCTGGTGCTCATTACAAAAAAAGTAGCAAAGGCCTCAAAGTTGGAACACAGGGCATATAGTGGAGCAGCATATGGCAAATTGTGGGATCTGGCAGACTGCAAAAGAAAATACCAGTAATACAATATAAGGCACAGGGGACCATATGGCAGAATAAAGCCTACAACCTACAGTGGAGGGAAGATAGGAGCATACAGTGTAAGGTGAAACTTCGGTAGCAAACATATTGTCGATTGTGCAGTCAGTACTATCACAGAATGGAAAGACTGCATGGTAAGGGTGTCATGTCCCCTAGAATTTAGCACTAAAATAAAGCATCAAAATACATATAAATAAATGAAATAAATAACCAAATACATATTACAAATATAAATATAAATATTAGCAATTTAACACTATTATATTTTAGTGTTGAAATACGAATAACTAAATAAGATAATATAAATATCAAAATACAAATAATGATACCATTATAATTAAAATGCAATCATCTAATGAATAGAACAATTAATATCATTAATTGTAAATATCATAGTAATAAAATATTCACAAGAAAACAATATGAAATAATATTTCATAAGACACTAGTATTAATAAAACATGACTATGCCCTAGTAATAAATAAACAAACCTAAATACCATCGATTCTTATACTTAACAGCAATCCCCTTATCTAAGAAGTCTTTATAAACAACAATTTATATTAATCACAAAAGACAAAAGCTACTTTGTCTTATTCAAAGACAAAGCAGCAATTAGCTTGTGAATAAACTAAGAGGTGCAGCCATGCCCTTTCACAAACGAATGGTCATGTCTCTTAGTGGATCGTGCTAGGTATAAGGGTAGATAGATTCAAACAAGAAAGGGGGGGGGATGAAGGAAATCGAATGATTGTGAATAAGGACAGGGGTAGATACCATGGCTGGCTAGAAAATATAATAATATCTACAGATCAAACATATTGGAAAGGCAAGCAGCAGTGAAAAGAATAAAGGTGTATGTGGCTGTTAATAATATTAAAATATATATGTACATATATTCATGCCAAGGTAATAGTGATATATATATATATTTATATATTATCTACGATATATATATCCATCCATGCCAAAGTAATTATTGTAAAATGAAATCAATTAGAAGTATATTTATATATGTTATTTACACTTATACAATAATGATACTTGCAGCAATTATTAAGCCTTATAAGTAATGATGACTCTTTAATATAAACATAAGTAGATTAGGTATATTTATGAATTGTCCTCATCCTATGATCAATCCAGTATAAGGTTGAAGGAAGCGAGTAAGGAATCAGAAAATGTGGAGAGATACAGCAACTCAGGTGATGTACTCACTTAGCAATAATATTTAGCATATTTTGAATATGAGAAACAAATATTGCTAATCTGATTATTCGTGTAATGCTTTCTTTAGTATTATCATGATGATAGTGATGTTGATATTGACTTAAAGAATCTGTAATAAATGCAAATGTATTTGATTGCTAAAAGATTGTCTTCTTTGTGTTTGCAAGCCTACTAGGGAGGAAGGGTCTGAAAAAAGTGGTGCCTAAAAACCCCACTTAAGGTTTCGCCCCTAGGACCCAAAGCAGGGATGTGCAATGGAGGGGTGGCAAGTCCACTTAAGGTTCCGCTAGTCCCAAGGCAAGGGTTGGGCCATGGAGGGGTGGGGGTCCCACCTAAGATTCTATTGTGGCCATGGAGAGTTGGTAGGCCTAGGCCACTTATAAGCTCCATTGGCTTCTCCCAATAGGTCATGTGTTTTCCAAGGAGATGTCATGGGTGGAGAATGCAGTTACAAGTCCTCTAGAGTGAAAGGTTGTAGGTTACAACCCCTTGAACTTAGCCAAGGACTTTGAGCACATCTATCCACATGGATAGAGAATGCAGTTACAAGTTGCTAAGAAGGGAGGGTTGTAGGTTACTACCTTTGTACTAGGGATCATGGCTTCAGGCGGATCCATCCATGCCACTCCTCATATGTCTTCATAATTGCTTGGTGATTATGTTTATATTTGGATATCTAGATATTAATGCTAATAGACATGTATATATGTGGAAATATTGTTCAAATGGTGAATGCAGCTTTAAACCAGGAATATATCATTGAAAATTGACAGGGTGAAAAACCCTAACCTAATCAATAAGCAAATTCTAGGGCAAAGTGGGATAGGGGACATTACAAAGGGGCAACTCTACAACAGTTTGTTGTAGATAAGGAGAGAGGGGTTGTATAGTATGAGGTCATATGGTGTCAAATGGAGTTTACATGGTGAAGAAATGCTCAAATGAAAGGGGTGTACAGTTCATTTTTGAGGTGTACAGTGGTTAAAGGATGATGTGGAAGCATAGAACCACACTTGCCAATGGAAGTACATTCAAAAAATAACAGATATGATCAATTGAAGTGCAATCAATAATTAAAGTATGACTGACAATGGATGTGCTCCCAACAATGCAAGTAGAACCAATTGGAGTATGGTCAATAAAGGAAATATGCTTGGCACTAGCATACAATAAGAAGGTGGAGGACCATATACTAAAGGTATTCATCCTTTAAAGGTGTTACCAATGTTTCTTCCTCTTTAACAAAGTTCCCTTTTTTAACAATTCATATGTCATCACACCATAACTCTTTTCATTAAGGATGACCATGTTATAAACTAACTGTAATTCAAGACGATATTCTTCACCTTCTATGCTTATATTATCCTCATACCCCATATCCACACTTTTAGTTTTTGTAGTTGGTTCTTTGAACTTCATGTCGGCTACACTTTCAAACTCATGGCTCCCCTTATCATTGAGCTTTGTCCCTAACTTTTTTTTCCTAAATTTAGGAGGAGATGTTAGATGTCAAGAGTTATAGTCTAGAAGAGATTGATGGTACAAAAGGGTTCAAAATCACCCATATTTTGTTTAAACTTTCGGTTGATCTCTCTCTAATCAATCCCCATTATTCCAAGAAACCAACAATAGGATGGAACATCTTGTAATCTTCCATTTTCTAATGGAACAAACCATTGAGGGAAACCGTTTTCTCTTTGGAGCATAATTGGAGCTCCAAGATTCTTTCTGATGGCCCCACGGTTGTCGTTGCAACAAAAGATCAACCTATTAATGCCCGATACAACCGCTAGAGTTAACGGATCCACGAGAGGCAATTAGTCCATGTCACGAATCCCGAGGGGAGCACTGGCCATCTACCAACAATCTCCCCTCAGCATTACCCGAGGGGATTTGAAGCCAACACATTTGGCTCTAATACCAATTGTTGGACCCACGATTGTTGCACCAAATGATCGACCTATTAATGCCCGATACAACCACCAGAGTTAACGGATCCACGGGAGGCGGTTAGTCCATGCCATGAATCCCGAGGGGAGCGCTAACCATCTGCCAACACTTTCAACATTTGGTTCATAAACCATTGGTTCCCTTCTTCTAGGCATTTATCTTTAGAGTTCAAATCCAATAAACTTGATAAAGCTACTTCTTTGCTCACCGCCTAATTTCTAAGATCTATTATCTTTTTCTTACCTCTATTCTATATTCACACCTTGAACCAACAATGCATCATATACCTTTTTACATACCCAGGAACACAAAATTTAGTCAAAAAGGTTGAGTTTCAATCAGTACGTCTTATGCCAATAGTATCTCCAAAAAATTTGTACCTTGTTGGTTAGCTCCTACTTAAAGGAAATTCAAAAGCCAAATAGTATGCTTGCCTAACCTTGTCTAGGTATATTTAGGCAGCACTAACTCGAACCCACCATCAGCAATAGTGTTCATCAGATTCTTCCAAGAATCAACATGTCCACCACTATCAATCGTGAGGCTAAGTTCACAATCAAGAGCATAAGATTGGTCATTTCATTTAACTATTGATTCTTTGTATTTATCCACCAACACTAGGTGCTTTGTAGAATGTTAATCTTCACTACCATTGTTGAGTATTTATATGGCGGTGGTTATGTTGTCCCTTCACTACCATTGTTGAGTATTTATATGGTGGCGGTTATGGTGTCCCTATGTTCTGAAATGTGTCGCAATAAGTCTACCACTTTCACTAGTATGGTGGTTTTATCTGCTTTCTTTTCGGCTTTATACCATACTGAAATGAGTATGAGTGGTGTCACTCATTAAACATAGGATGTTTCTTTTTGTCCCTTGCCTCCAAGAATCTTTCTTGTTTTATATGTAGGGTTCAAATAAACAATCTTCTTTGCTTGAGCTCATGTGATGACCGATTCTCTCAAATCTTTGTCCAAATCAATCGTGTTGATATTTACATTAGATTTTTGAAATGGAAATTTTGTATCATAATCTCTAGGTTCACACCATCTAAAGAAGTCCCGTAAAACCCTAATTTATGAGACAATCACTTGCAACACACCCCCTGCATTGCACAATGGGCTGGCCTTTAAAATTCATATTGTATCCAAGTCTGCTAAAGTCCTGATGTCCAATAATAATATTTGGATTTGTTCACACAAAGTACTTGAGCACTTATGTTCCTAATTATTATAAGGGCAATCTTTGGTAGAACACCCCATTACATGGAAAATCTTGTAATATCTTCTTCAAACAATTGGCCTTGTGTGACCTTCCATCTTTCAGTCTCTACACTGTAGGTCCTTAAGCTCTCTCTCAGTATCTCCCTTGAGCTTCATCACCTAGAGCATATCATGTCTCAAAGCTTGAAATCATCTCCCTTGAGCTCCAACATTTACAGCATGTCCCATCTCATATTTTGAAAACATCCTAGTTCACTATCATCACTTGCATTCGAATCATCAACTTCATTTCTTTTTCTAGAGCTAGAGGAGATTTTATTTTTAACTCTTGATGTTCATAAGTTCATAACACTATTATATGCATTCTTGTAATATGAAAGTGGCACCACCCTCATCCTTCCCCACAATGAAGGTATAAGCCCCTAAATGAACTATTACTTCTTCAACTCATTAACAAGTTCCTTTTTATAGCTTACCACTTTGTTCTTTGAGCCTACAATTTTATGCTAAAACATTTTCATACTTTTGTTTCCAAGTATCATAGATTTTGGCAACAATTTCATTGTCATCTCAAATGAAAATTGTATTCTTTGTCAAAGGCCTTCCACAATCTTTCCCAAGATCACTTTTTTTGTGTTGCATCTACAAACCAGTCGGTTGCCACTTCCCTAAGTGTGATTGGGAATGACCACAACCAATGACATTCATCAGGCTGTCTGTTAACCATCCAAATAGTAATGCATATTTTGCAATGGCACACTAGATCTTCAAGCCCATCACTAGTGAAATTTGAAAGCTTATGTCTCTCAAAACTTGGACTATGTAGTACATAGTGGAATAAGCATTTCTAGATATCTTTCTTAATGCAACTGCAACAGTATGATCTTCCTCCTCAAGGTCTGAACAAGAGGTTCCTTTGCTCTTCCAAAACTGTCTAACACGTTTGAATCTTCAACCCTTCTTGCAAACTGGCATTTGTATGCTACTTTGGTAAACTTCAATCTCCCTTTGTTCATACCCAATTATTTATCTTAGTGTCCTTGGTTTTGTATCTTCCAATAGCAATTCTCCAATACCTCAAATCTTATACGCTTCCCTTTCTTCTTCTTCAAGGAAGTCATTCAATTTTGTTTCAAAATAAAGTCATCCCCTAATTTGAAGGGAATCAGTGAACTCTATCAGCTTAGTGGACTGCACTTTCTTCCTCTAGAAGAGGAAGTTGCTTGGTTGCCAAGTAACTTCAACCCAATCTTCCCTTGTGAGAAGTGAACTACTCTCCAAGATCAGTTGACCTTGTTGATCTCTTTGTTTATTTCAGCTTCAACCTCGGCTTACCCTTCATCTTGGGTATCCCATTGGTTCAGACTGTTCTGATGAATTCTTTGAGTTGATTACATCTCACAGCCTTCGTTTTTTCCACTACTCTAGTAGACCATTTGTTCACTCAAACTCCTCTCCGACTATGTTTTCTTCTTTTACCACCTTTCTTTAGGCTCAATAACATTAACTTGTTTCAATTCAGTATCAACACTCAAATCCTTCCCCTTTTCCCTGATGACACCTTTCCTCAGACTGTTGCATATTGTGTTTCCATTGTGTTTCACAGCCACAGTCAGCATTAAAATCTTGAAAGATAATGCAATGCCTAGTTGTTAATCATTGTTGTTTACTGTCTAAGCAACTTGAACTTGACCTGACTTTACAAACACATTGATGTAGAATGTTAATTGCTAAAAGTTAAAACTACACCACCACACAAGTTGTAGTACAAGTAACAATTGGGACCACCATTCAAACACAGAGCAATTACAAGACAATGTGGCAATTGATGCTCTATCCAAAGGTAATGTTCAATAAAATGCAAGCAATACAGGAAGGACCTATCATAAAATCAACAAACTTGCACCAAAAACAGGTGTGCTATTTGAAGAGCCAACAATTGTCAATTAAGAAACAACCACTGGTCTAACTGTATATGACCACCATATAACTTACACTACCTAAGCCAACAATTAATCAACAAGACAACACAGTCTATAAAGCATTTGGTATGTTACATGTTGATAATCCAACTTACCATGACGACTACACAAATCTTTAAAAAATCCGTTTCTTTATGCATATTTAACACTGTTTTGAAGTCTCAATTAGATATGCTGTGGTCATAAAGTCTTTTGTTCTTCTATCCTGATGTCATGTGTAAATGATTACAATCATAGTTCTTAGCACTTTCTAGCTCTCTTTTGTATTAGTTTTTTAGTTTTTACTGTAACCCCTTTTATGCTGTTTCAGTTCTCCTTATTTATGGGCAGTCACCATGCCATAAAAAGGTCTTTCTAATTGTAACCATTGTATTATGCAATATAAATTCTCCTTTTATTAAAAACAATGTACAAATTGACAACACAAAATAATGTACAATTTGAGTAGTTGTTAAACTTCAAATACTAGAAACTACCATACAAGATAAAAATTGAAAAAACAATTACAATGTCTAGTTCTGACACTAGAAGTTCCATGAATTCATCCATTCATTTTAGATTATCTCAGGCTAACTTTGAACGAAAATAAAATTTTATCCTACAAAAAGCTGTGTATTACCGAAGTTTGGACGTAATCCACATATCTCCACGCTTCACCACATTCATTTCAAACATTTCTTTCAATGCAAGACCAACCTGCCATACGAAACCACTCAGTTTCAAAATTAGGAAGTCCCTTGGAATACCTGCTATATAATCACAAAAATTTCTATAATCCACTTTATTTTAGAAGTATACTACTAGGCCAAGTAAATGACATCCTTGTCATAATCTAAACCAGAAGTTAAGAAATATTGGGCATTGTTTATAGATGTTATTCTGTCTATTATATGGAACTTAAAAAACAGTAATAAGGTTGCAAACTTTGGTTAACATTATTTTTTGGAGATCAGTCTTCTTGACTATTAACAATCCCTAGTCACAAATCTTTGGAAATTACCTCTTTTTCATTTTCATATGCGCGTGCACAATCAATATGTCTATACCCAACCTACAAATAAGAAGATTTAAATACATATTAGATATTTGAAACAACTAATAAGATTTAAATACATATTAGATATGATTGTTATGTTTCAATAAAATAATTTCAATTTATTTCACATTGGCAAATACATTTATTGATGGTAAAATGCCCAAAATAGAAAACAATGCCGAAGTGTTTATGACTAAAACCCAAAAAGATTATACAAAATAAGAAGGTATGCTTATATTAGAGCCAAATATGTCAAGCAATGTAATTGACTATAACGTTCTCATACATGTAAGACCTTCAACTTCATAATCATTAGTAGATGTCATTGATTTATTTCCAATATGGAAACTACTCACAATATATACAAGATATAAAAAATCAACTATGCCTTACCAGCCAACCTTACATGTCACAAAATCTTATTTTACAAAGCCTATTCTTCTAAATCATTTATCATTCTATTGTACACCATTTTACAATTTTAGGATATTACTAAGAAATGAATCCAATGCATCAACGTTGAAGTATTAGTTTTACTGTTTTACAAGATTAAAATAGTGACTTCTTCAAGAATATATTATTGATACCTCAAAATTTGTCGAAGACATAATGAAAGAAGTTGTCCTTTAATTCAGATTCCTACTAAGGTGAAGAATACTAAGATAAAATTACAATTGATTTTCACAGTGCTTTTTTTCCATGTTTTACCAACAGGTTCCAATGTAATACGAATCCTCCGTTCTTTTAGGATATGTAGGATTTAATCCTTGTGTCCTGACCTTTCAGCTTCTGTTCTTTTATAGAATTTGGTGTCCCAAAAAAATTTCAAAGTCATCATGTAAAAAGTTGTCTTCAATTCAGTAGTATTATTATTTTTTTATGGCAGTTTCATTTATTATATGCATGCTACATGATACAAAAATACCCATTTGATTTTGGGCTCTTTTGAGGGAACAATGCAGTAGTATTATTATTTTTTTATGGTAATTTCGTTTATTATATGCATGCTACATGATATCCTGAACTGAATTCCTGATTTTCAACTGCAAATATGTATGTATTTATGATTTTTTTTATGGTTTTTGTATCAACAAACCCAAAGAGAATAGTTAAGAAAAGTATAGGAATATTGATATAATGGTGAAATTTGCATACCCATGCCAATTCCCATTTAGTTTTGGGTTCTTTTGAGGGAAAATCCCAGGTAGTAATTTTATTCTTTTACGGTGGTTTTGTTTATTATACACATGCTACATGGTATCCTGAACTTAATTCCTGATTTCAGCCTACAAATATTTGTGTATGTACGATTTTTATATGGTTTTTGTAGAGATGAACCCAAAACAACCCTGAAATGGAAAAAAGTTATATGTACCACCATACCATACCCAAACCCAAATTGGTAACTTAGGTTGCATTATGATGGAATGCTACATCATTTGACTTAAAACAGGTTAGATATTGTGATAATTAGCTGTTTTACTTATAATCAATTATAATAAAGCAATTAGGTTACATTTTTTTTTCTTACTTTTTTATGTTTAACAAATAATGGTTGCCTAGTTGCACTATTGTATCTTTTAATATTTTGGATATCCCTTAGATTTGTTTGCTTAAAACAAGTAGGTAAAGGTATAGCAATCAAGTGAAAGCTCGCGTGCAATTGTTGGTCAAAGAATCATAGCTTGCGGTGGCAGAATAAACATGGGTTGCCAAATGGGAAAATTCTTGCTTATGTTTAGGAGAAGCCAAAATTTTTTAAGATTGACCAAAGTTGCTACAGGTCAAGCCATTAGAATGGCCACAAATATATAAATATGGTTGTTTGGAGATTAATTTTAAGTTATTTCCCAGTTATGTAAAATTCCTAACTTCTAAAACATTGATAATATAATTATCTAAGATGAAAAGCTTACAAAGCAACGTACTGAACATGAATAAAGAAATAAAATGCTTCAGTTACCTTTATGGCTGCTTTGACAGCATTTCCAACTACACCAGGTGAAGTCTGCCATGTTCCCAGTCCCACAGCTGGTATTTTAGCTCCTGTGTTCAATTCAAAGGACAGAGAAGTTGATCCAGAAACATCTCCCATGCTTTCAAATTGATCTAATCAATACTTAAATCTGCAACATGGAAAAAGTTAAGGTTCTGTTAAAACATAGCAGGGAACCATTTCATGCAAGCCAATATGTGGTTCATCAGGATACAGAACAAAGAATTTATGACAATGAAAAATGAATAAAACCTATATATTCAGATAAGAAGCCAAAAGATGAAAGTAAACTCTATTTATGTCCAAAAATATGTCAATGAGGCTTAAAATTGCATCCAGTTGGAAAAGTTGGACTAGTGTTAAAGGACACAGAATTTTACCTTACATCCGGTTCAAATAGAGGTGTACTAGTGTAAAAAGACGCAGAACTTTACCAGAATGTATAAGAGAATTTTCCATTAAAAAAATAAAAGAACAAAAACACAAGACCCATATAGTGAATAAAACAGACATCCATGAAAAATAATAATACTAATATTTGATGAGGGCAGGCTTCTACACGATATAATAATGAAGATAAAATGCATGAATTTGAGTGATAATGGAGGTCAAATTGCTACCAAAATGTATGAATTTCAGGTTAATATCACACAAATTGATTATTTATTCACTAACAGAAAAAAAAAGCTATAAGATGCACAAATGGACTTATGTGGGGCAAATAAAAACTAAAAGCTAAGCAGCTCAGCTAAATAGCCTTCCAAAAGCAAAACAACTAAATTAATAAGTATGGGGGAGGCGAACAAAATGCTACAGGATGCTAATAAATTAACCCAATAAGGAAAATTAAGAAAAAAAAATCCTTACAACAATGCTACTAAACTTCCCACTAAAAGAAAAATTATAAATTCATTAACAAGAGATGGTCTCCAAACCAATTTTGGAGCATTGTTACACTAATGGTAAATTGTATAGATTTAACCAGAATTAATATCAAAGGTTAAAATGCATAAATTTAGATAAATGGCATGGCGTCAAATGCATGAATTTAGTCAAGATAAATATAGAAGCTCAAAATGCATAAATTTAATTATAAGAAATGTAAAGCTTAAAATGCAGAATTTAATCATTGTAAAGGTCAAAGCTGAAACTGCATAAAGCATGGTCAGAATAAATGTCAATGCTCAAAATATTCAAAAAAGTTAAGAATTCCTTTTATATCAGATTTCAGATGCAAGGGAGAGAGAGCTCTGCTAAGGCTTAGGGAATACACTGTCAGGGTGTCAAGAATTTGTTTCAGAAATCTTCGTATCTAGATCTGTGGTCTGTGTAGTTCATCTGTTCCTGTGATTCATGATGTGAAGTGGCTGGGGGGGATGCTTGTCCACCGTGATACTCTTTTTTCCATCAAACCTTTACTAGAGAAAATCCTTTGTCTTCACACAAGGGTATAGCAGCAGTGATTGAGGCAGCAGAAATCAAAGGGCTAATGAGATCAAAGGATTGAAATGTGTTTGGAAGCATTGGAAGAGAGTTCAATCTTGGATCTGGATTAAGAAAATTTGTTTGGAAATGTATCAACCTTAGCTACTGACGGGATGATCTATAGACTTGTCTTGATCCAATCATCCCTTGGTGACCCATATATGTGGGTAAAGATGTGGAAAACCTTAGGAGACTAGAAGTCTCAATCATGACCTCAAGGCTACTTACTTTTGCTTAGTTTTTTGGCAAATGAAGTAGATGGAGAAAGGATCTTTCAAGGTGTTCAATGGTTTTCCAAATACAAGACTCTTCATGAAGTTGGACCTTGGCTTCAAACCTATAAAAGAGATGCCGACTAGAGCTCATGTTCATATCAAGCTATATGCCTTACTAGATAAGTTGTAGAGTGAATGTGTTCGATAAGGTTGGAGATCTTATTAGACAATTTGTATCACATCCCAAGGTGATTGCTGCACATGGCCTTTTTAACTATACCAACATATGTGTGGTAGCAGATCTGGAAAAGCCTCTCCCAAAGAGCATCACACCCTATATTGGGGTAATGGAATGGCTATAAGAAATTGATTGCAAGTGCATTCCATTTCTTTGTAGGTTATATTATGAATATAATCTGCTTCTTAATGAACGTTCTTTGGCCCCAAAAGCAATGGGAGATTCAAAAGTCTAACTTAGGTAACAAACAAGAAGCAAACTCAAAAGACCAAAGAAGAAATTCATTAATGAATATAATCAGCTTATCAATGAATGTTCTTTGGCCCCAAAAGCAATGGGAGATTCAAAAGTCTAACTTAGGTAACAAACAAGAAGCAAACTTAAAAAGGCCAAAGAAGAAATTCACAACAAGGCAAAAAATGAAGATTTCAAACAGGCAAAGACAGGTCAACAAGGAAGAGAAACAAAAGTCAAAGCCATCAAAGAAAAAAATGTCTTTGCAGCTCTATAGGGAAAAGGATGTTGCAATGGAACTTGACATAAGTTAGATAGCAATGCAAACCCTGAGAATTCTCGACTACAAGAGATCGATTGAGATCAAACAGTAGAGAATGTTTCCAAGAGATAAAAGCATGAGGAAGCAACTGACAACAACAAGACCCAAAGCAATGAACGAGCAGAAGTAACCAAGACAAATGTACCTGAGAATCGGCAAGGGCAACAGAAGAAATAACTTCAAAGATCGGATTCAATGGCAAAAATAAAGCAAATGTCAGTTTAATGATCGGAATAAAATTAAAAATCCCTAAATAAAAAAGCAAGAAAGGGACAAGATTCATAACAAAAATCATAAGGAAAATAGATGTAGAGTTTGTCTCGGGTTCTCAGCCACAACTTGGAAGTTTTTGACTTGAGTAACAAGCCTCGCCAGGTTGAAGCCTCATGGAGGGAGGAATAGGGAAGGAAATATACAGGTTTTCTGCTAGTCGAAACAAGCAACGGGAAAGTTTAAGTTTCGTACTCGTCAACTTTTACTGTTCGGAACGAAGAGGAATCCGCATGCATGTAGAAAAGCAGTCAAACTTCCATGTATGTCGACTAGCAAGGATAGTTATTGAATTCTCTGTAAAAGCATGCATACATATTCGAAAACAAAGGCCATACTTGATTTTTCTGGTTGGGCGTAGTTAAGTTTTCCCATATATCTGTGGGACTTTCCTTTTTTTCCATAAAATTATTTACCTTATAATACACAATTGTCAAGTAAGTCATTAAAGCAGTGGAGGGTTTAATGGGCCTCAATTTCAAATCCTCAGAGACATAATAAAGTGTTGAAAATGGTAAAATTTCACATCTAACTTGCTGAAAATGGCCTAGAGGAAGGTTACCCAAAAAAGAGTGGGGTATTTACCAAATGAAAGAATATCATAGTTTAAAATGCCTAAACTTAATTGAAATAAATGTTAAAAGCCTTAAATCTCAGCCTCCGATATTGTCAAAGCTTGATTTATTTTATATATTTTTATAACTTATTCGCTAAAAGATAGTCCTTACTCAAAAAATGTTAGATATGGAGGAAGGCCAAAAGCCTTCTGAAAGAAGGCACTTTTCCTGAGATGATTTAGAAAGCATTTTTCTAAGAATGTATAAGGAGAACAGAAATTCTTGAGACTAAAAGAATGTCCAAAACTCTTTAAAAACAGAGCGCTTTCCAAAGGCGATTTAATGAATGCTCAGAAAAATTTACAGAAAATTGGACAAAAACTTTCAAATAAGTTTAACTTCTCTTATCGATATCTCCATAATGGAGCGTAAGAACGTTCTACGGAGTCATAAATTACAAGAACTTCAACAGAAATCTCATCTGAGAAGGAAATCGTACCTCGAAATGGTAAATGAGAAGGCACGCCGGGGAAAAAGCTTTGAATTTCTTCAGTGTGGAGTGTGAGAGAAATAGGCTAACTCGTATGTTGTGGGAAGTTTATTATGTATAATAGCCGGCTTTGCTCTGGCGTACTTTGATGGGACGTTAGGAAGCGGTCCCTCGGAAGGGCTGTCGTGTCTACTTTTATGGGACGGGAGGTTCAGTAGGACGAGGAAAGATTTGTGGCAGCCTAAATTGGAATTTTACCGGATGTTTTTAGTGGGATGTTTTTTTAGTGAGATTTTAAGCTTTTTTTTCCTCTACTTTGGATATTTCCTTTCAACAAAATTTCTACTAAAATTGGACTCGATTTCTTATATCCACAAGTTGTGTGATATCATTTTGTTGATATTCCCTTCCAACAAAACTTCTATTAAAATTAGACTCACTTCTTATATCCACAAATTGTGTGGTATCATTCCATAAGAAACTTACTACTTAGTCTGGGTAACCAATTCCTTTATTTTTTATCACAGTTTTAAAATATTTTTATGCCACAAAGACCATAATCAAAAACATATTTAACTATTTTTTAGGAAATTTTCTTGAACTCTTCAAAATTTGTTTGCTTGTTATGTTTTCCATTCTATGCATTTATTTACTTGTCACATCGTAAATAAAATATAATTCAAATAATAAATTCAAATATATAAAATAATCTAATAACAAATTAAAAAATGTGTTTTTAATATATTATATTATTAATTTGACAACATATTATAATATTATAATATATATACTATATATTATGTAACATGTATAATATCTAATATATAATTTAATATGTTAGATAATAATATTATAATTTTGTGGGTGGTTAGGAGGGCGACCCTCCACGTTGGCGGAGGGGTTCCGATTGGCATGAGGTGGATCCCTCGTGGCCTGGGGAGAGTCTTCGTCGCTGAAATGATGGAAAGGTAGGACGATGTCAGAGTTTCATGCGGCCCAGTACTCCGAGAAAGGTGACAACATACAAACAAGACAGTTGGCAAGGCAATCATTTTTTGGAGAGCCTGGTGTTAAAGATTGGTGGTGAAGGACGACCTTTCTATGGAAGGACGATCTTCCTTACACCAAAATTATGGTTCGCTCGTGTGAAGTGTGCTCGGCTCTCTCGTCATGGGCTTTATTAATAAGCAATGTGTCCAGTGGTTGGGCAAAGTTTATGTGGTTTTTTTTGGTGCTCAGTGTTGGGTGTGAGGGGTCATGTGGTTTTTGCTCTGGCTTTTCTATAGAGATGGCTTCAGGTGGTCGTTCAAAATTCAAGATTTATGTTTCGATGGAGGGGCTGGAGACGTTCGGTGCTGACACCCCCATCTCTTTGCACGCAACGAAAAGACAATGCACTTTCAAAGAGATTACCGACCAGTGGCTTAAGCGAATTCTTTACGACCTGAATCCTCTAGTTTTGGTTACAGTGAAAATGGCTTTGGAGAAAGGCCATCTCGAGAGAAAGGAGTACACAAGGGATAATGTGTATATCCCCAATCGCTTCCTCATGACTTTGTTGGATAATGGCATTTTAAAGGCAGAGGCTAGGGTAATGGTGGAGTGGTTGTTTCGGGAAGACCTGTTAGGCAGATTGGATGAAACATTAAAGGCCGCCATTGTGGGTAAAGGAATTCTGAGGCCAACTGACTTGGAAAATTTATGGAAGGAGGATGAGGCAATTAAATTTTTCCCCTTCCTTCTGGACTTGAAAGGGGCGAAGCTCATGAGGCACAGAATGGTTTCTACAGTAGCGATGGAATTCCTGAAGAGGAAAGTGGGGCTAGTGTCGGCGAACGGTTTGGAATGGGTAGAAGATTTTGATTCCTTTTCCAAGTTGAATGGTTTTTTGTGACGTGGTGTGTAATTTTGTTTGGTATTTTTCTTTGCCCGATGGTTAATTAATGTCTAGTTCTGACTCAATCTTCGATGCTAGTTTTGGTTTCCTTCTTGGTTGGATTATAGTTGTTTATCAGTTTTTGTTGGCCTCTTTGATGGTTTACCTGCTTTAGCATACATATTGTAAAGTTTTTATTATAATTAATATTAAATATCTAACTCTTACATATCAAAAAAATATATATATTATAATTTCATATTTTAATTTTAAATTATGTAATATATTATCTTTTTAATAATTTAATATATTTTAATTATATTATATTATTAAATATTTTTAATATATATTATATTATATATTATATTACATTAACATCTAATATATTAAATTAATCTTGATATATAGTGATTTACTTTTTCCATTACTATTTATTTAAAATTTGTCTATTTACCTAAAAATAAAAAGAAATTACAACAAGTAATGAATATTCATTTGTATAAAAAAATTATTTAAAAATCTTAATTTATCACTTAAACTCATCCAATTAAATTTAATAAATTTAAATATTAATTATTTTATAATATAAAATTCTTACTTGCCTTTATATATTATATATTATTTTAAAAAACATTATATATTAAAAGAATGTTTAAATAAAAAAATATAAACATTTTATTACTATCTAATATAATTATACAATAATCATTATTCATTTTTAAAAGAAAGGATTTAGGCAAGGCCCTCCCACTATAAATGAAGTCATTCCATTTACATGTCATTATATATAAGTCATGTTGGTAATTAGTGATTAATTTTTTTAACAATTTTCCACCACTTCTAATTAGAGAGGCTCGCAAATTAAAATACAAATTTGATAAAGATAAAAGTTATGATATATGTAAAGTATTTTAATTAATGATTGGTATTTTAACTATTTTTAGTTCCTCTATGGAACTCTAGGAAGGCCATTTATTAACTAGTGATTAATAGTGTTTATTTCAACCAATCAAAATGCATAATTTTCTTTTCATTCATTATTTTAATTCTTCTAAAGTAAAATACATGATTTTTAATTTAAATTAATTTCCTCAAATATCATTGGTTAAAACAATACATGATTTTTAATTTAAATTAATTTCCTCAAATATCATTGGCTAAAACAATTTAGTTTTGTTTTAGGTGATAGGACGGATTTTACCTAATTGAGCATAATATTTTTGTTTTACAATTTATTGGCTTTTTTTTTTGTTGCAAGGCAACTTATAGGCCACTTCTCATTTAATATTTGATATCGAAGAATACAATTATTATGAAAAAGTTAAAGTTTTGAAATTCTTTTTAAAAACTTTTGAAAAATAGTTACAAATAGTGATTTAAAATTGTTTTGAAATTATTTTTTAAAACTTTTAAAAAATAGTTTCAAATATAGTGATTTAAAATTATATATTGGGTAAAAGATAACCAAAGCAAAATGTTTCGAGCATTATGAAACAAGGTTTTTACATGGCAAAAATGTGTTGATGAGGTTAAAAGTAAAATATATTAAATTTTTCACAATTAAATATATTCAATTTATTCTCTCAAAATTTTAATTATTATATGACAACAAACCAATCAAACTTATTATTTTAAATTATTTATCAAGTTTCAATTCCATTATTGCAACTTATAATTATTATATGGTAACAAACCAATCAAACTTATTATTCTAATTTGAATTATTATATGGCACAAAAGAATCCCCAAAAGAAGAGCGATCAAATATGATTTTCTTGGAGCAGTACCAAATACAACATTTCACTTAGATTTATTATCGGTGCTGAGTAGCGGAAATGTTGCTGGCAATGATGATGAAAGCCTAAGTTCTTCATTCTGAAGAGAAAAACCAAAAAAAATTAGTATGAATATTCTGAATAGTTTTTAATGGTTTTGTGTTTACATGGGTCAAGTATTTTCTCAAATAAATTTGAGTTCAAAATTTTATCATTCAACATCCTTGTAGATATTCCATTGTTAAATGATTGGCAAGTGATTAGTTATTGGGTATCAGAATTTTATGAAACCAATAATATGAAGCAGAGCTCTCAAAATGTGTATTTTTATTCACATTGGCAAGTGGTTAGTTATTGGTTATCACCATAATAACGCACAACCGGGTACTTAAGAGCAAGTTTTCTGGATACTATAGTTGTTTAATCTATTCATAGTTTAGAAAGTAATTTTAATTATCTTTCTCATCTCTCATAATAGGAAGTTTGCACCCTCTTGTGGAACTGTTATGAAGTGCGATGTTATTTCACTTTGGACAGTTTGAAGATGCAAAGAAACGGAAACTATACTATTATCAAGTGTCAGCCTATTGCAAACATATATCTCATTTGATTCATCCACAATTTCTCTACATCCATTGGGGATTTTACTTTTCTAATGTTGGATATAATTGGACCACTCAGTCCTTCATATGCAACATCAACTTTACATTTTCTAGGTAATGTAAGCCTTCCATAAATCTTTTGGGTTGTATAGATACAATTTAATACATTTTTTATATTTGTAAAATATCCTCTTATTTATAATACTTTCGGGTTCATATGTACTTTTTGATATATCCTCCTCCTTTCGTAAAACTTTTGGGTTTTGATGATTAATAGCTTAACTATATATATCCACTTCTTCATCCATTCGTAATATATGATAATAAAGCTTCAAGTATATACCCTCAAACCCTATCCCAGCAGCCTGGAAACTCATAAAAACATTCATTGCATGGCATAATAGAAGGGAATTTGTTTGATCTGATTTGTTCATTTAATCACATGGGGGTTTGTGGCAGCAGTCTGATCTATGCATGAACATCTCTAATTGTTTTGACTTATCACTTATATTTACAAAAAAACCCTACATCAAAAACTAGGGTAGTAGTGGAACATTTCAGAATATACACAAGGATATCATCAAAGAAGATAGATTGGTTCTATGAGAAATGACTTAAAAACCTCATTCAACAAGCTTTCAAATATTGATAGAGCAATAATGAGGCTAAATGGCATGACAAGAAATTCATAATGGTCATCATGAGTTATAAAAGTCATCTTAGGAATGTCCTTCTGACACAGATCTAATAATAATCCAATCATAAAACAAGCTTGGAAAAGAAGCAGAGAAGAAGTGAGTGTCATGTAGTTCATTCAAGAGCTCATCAACTATTGGAATAGGAAATTTGTCCTTGATAGTAATTTTATTCAGCTCTTGAAAATAAATTCGAAGTTTTCCCAAGGCCCATATGTTTTTGAACCAGCTGAATTGGTGAAGATGAAGTACCTATGCTCAATTGAATGACACTACTTGTAATAGGTCTTAGATGTTTTTTTTTCTATTTTTGTCTTTTAGAGGAAAGAGTACCAATAAGGGTGGATATTATGTTACATTCTCTAGCATTGGTTGAATCGCATAATCTTATATACATTGTAGTGGTAACCCTTTATGTTCTCCAAAGACAAATGCATGTCAGGACCATAATTCTTGCAATTCCATTGACCGAGTTGAAGTAGATTATTCAAGGATTTGAATAGCACAAAGCTAGGTGATAACTCCAAACATTATTTTCTGCTAGTCATTATAGAGAGGGGCTTCTAACTAACAATAGTTTCAACTCAAAGATTACTAACTCTAAGATCACAAATCAAACCAAGCTCACAAAATATCAGTAAATGCAATCAGTCTTTAGTCTTCATACCATTTCAGCAAATACTCACTCCAAAATATTTTAGTTACCATCAAAGCCATATAAGCTTTTGAATTGATTTATCTGAACATCAAGATCTTATACAGCAACTCTTAGCTTTCAACAGGAAATTCGCACAAAATTTTGGTAGTCTTTCTTTTTAGAAAACATCATCTATTCATGAACCAACACCAATTAGCAGATTTGCATCTAAAATATCCTTTTACAACTTAGATAGGCATGTTTTATTGGATGTGTCCAAAATTATTATTGATGTTAACCAGTAGACTATTAATTGTAATGCAAATCTGACAACATCTATTTCTGAAATTATTGTCGATGTTAACCAATTGAATAATATTTGTGATTTGTATCCTACTAGCACAAATCTGACCACGAGAGTCATACATATTAGGTTTGAGGCATCTTTTTTTTCCTTTTGATTTGGTTTATTATTTTATAACCACCTCCAAATGCAGTTTCATTGATTAATTGATTATTTATGTATTTGTTTTGTCAACATTATTGCTAAAACTTATCAAACACAACTAATTAAAAGATAACTATTCTATAACTTTTTGGCAGGAACTTCGCTGCAATGCAGCTCTTGTTTATATTATATTTTTGAACATCAACATAGTATTGCATTATTGAGCATTAATAGTAGAAAAACCAAGAGAAATTCTAAAAGTTAAAAGTGATGGCATTCATCACAACAACTTTGTGTAGAAGGTAAGTTATCTTGTATAAAATTTAAGTGTGACTATGCATGATGTTATTTATCCAACTCTCGGTATGATAGACATTAGACAATTTATTTATGTATGACTATGTAAGACATTTTTTGACTTCTTGGAATTAATAAATGCAAGCCCTTGTCAACTCAAATGTATTAAGTCAAAATTTGATAATTTTGAGTTTTACAAATGATGCATACTACTATGGATGGTGAGTCAAATTTCATAAAGATAATTTTATGTATGAAAAAATAAAATTAAAAATGATACATATAATTTCTATTATAATGTTATTAATAGTGACATGTAAAAATTAGTATAATTATGCTTTATTGGCTTCATTAGTACCCACACCTAATGGTTGATTGTATATATGATACAAAGTTCTATGAAAACTCATTTGTCCACAAATTATGAATGATAGCATATTCAAATTTTTCACACACAAATTGTTTATTAATGCATTGGTTATAAGGTTATTAAAATGTTTGTTCAATGCCATGGAATAGAGGGAGGAAAAAGATTTTGGAGGACAAACTCAATATTGTTGTCATTAATAAAGATTTAAATTATATAGAGAAAAGTTTTGTAGGTTTAAAATTCTGATACACCCAATTATAAATTGTTAAGATTTTACAACATGAGTTTACAGTTGACCATTGTATAGAGTTATTTGTGATAAGATATTGTAATATTTTTTTGTATTTCTTCATTTGAAAATTGATATAAGACAAATCCATTTATGTGTTCAAATTATCTATATTATTTAATTATTTAATTTAAGAAAACTCTGGTTTCTAGATACACATTAAACAAATTTACACATTGTCATTTATGTTCTTGTTGTTGATTATTATGCATCTAATTAAATGCTTATAAAACTTATAGACAGTTATAATATAAAAATATTAATAAAGTATTAATACTTGATTGTTAATAAAAATTGAAATGTGCGTAAAATGTAAATTCTAAAATAAAGTAAAATATACTTTTGAGGCAATACAAAGCCTTTTATTTTTTAGAACTTCTTTCAATTTTATTTGCTTTACAGTACATATTTAAGAATGTGTGTGTGTGTGTGTGTTTGTTAGATAGATGAGCTTGCCTAAGAGGTCCATACTTATTACTATTTGATAATAAAAATATTACACAAATCAAATTGCTCCTATGGAGGGTCAAAACAAAAACTACACATGGTTATGTAAAATAGACAAAATACTATTTATAATTGGACTACATAAAAAATATCATTGTATCTATAAAATATATCACATTTACCAAACTAAGCTACATATCATAACATAGTACTTAAATTTAGTCTTGTAATACATTTTCAATATCCCTATCTTCACTTGATTTTGAGCTTTGAGCATTGATCATAAATGACCAAGCCACCTCCATCGGCATTGAAGCTCCAATAGTAGCCTTTAAGAATTCAACGCCCTACTTAGCCTTATGCTTTCTTATAGCTTCAATCTACCCTAATATCATCATAATGAACAACACCTATTGATAGCATACAACAACTACGTCAACCCAAAATTGTCTTTAGCCCACATCTAGACATTGCAGCCTAATCAAGGAATCAAATACAATTCTAATATCCTCCTTAGACTCTCCCACATCCAAAAAAATAATAATGAGCATTGGTGATATGTTTGTATTGATACAATATTGATGTGTTGAGGACATGAAAGTCTCCCCCAACACTAGTTGAATTGCATGAAGCATAACAATGTTATTTTCTTGAAATTTTTCTTCAACCTATAATCTAAAATTCCCACCATGTTTCGTCAAATTGCCATTTATTAGCTCTCAAACACACCATGGTTTCTATTTTTTTTCTCTAAATATCCTATAATGAAGAATTTGAGAGCAAGATGGTTTTTAATATTCCTTCAATATGGTCTATGTACAACCTCCATCATGAAACTAATTTCTCTCGAAACTAATTTCTCACATTGAGATCTTTGAATACATTCCCAACCAGAGGCAAGGTGAGGTGAGCTAATTCCTCAAATAACCAAATGTCATTAATATTATTAATAACTTGACCAAGATGAGGACAATAAATTCAAAGCAATCAACCACCACATGCTAGGAGTATCGTCACAAATGTCATAAAAATTTAAAATATTTTAAAGGCCTTTCTATTTGGTGTAAGCTTCACCATTTTTTAACATATTGATAATTCCTAGTGGCATAGTGGACAATATTTAAAATGATGTGCACATCATTGATAAGAAGAAAATTAACAGATCCATAACTTTATGTCTTTGACTTGTACTATTTTTCTTTATAAAAATGAGACCCACTTCCCCTAACATGTCATCTTTTGACCAATGATTCTATTAGAAAGATGTTTCAATATGTGCATATTAACTCATAGGGACACTACTACATGTGTCCAAAAGTATAACTATATTTATTCTTTTCCATAGTCGTTGTGCAATTTGTTTTTAAATATCCCTAGGAACATTAGCATAGTTGAGTAGTGACTCACTAATTTTTTATCTAATAATGTACTAGCTTTCAATTGTTAGTGAGAGCTTGTGCCAACTATTAGATATTGCCTTTATACAAACAACACCTCCACTTTATTGATGACTTCTTCTTTATAATAGTTTCATAATGGGGCCTAATAGAACTAACATGTCATTTCGCAACCAACAAAATAATCAAAAAATACAAATATAATTGGAAATAAGCAATCACTCAAACATCATTATATTAGCTCTGAACTTGAAGGGAGTCTTTAATAATGCATCACAAAAATTGGACTGGTCACACATTTTTAGATATTATATTTCCTTTTTGACTTAACAACTATAGTTGAATTTATGGACACTACAAGCATGTGCCTTTTAAAAGCTTGTTGAGCTCGAAATAGAATTTAAGTTGTTCATCTATGTTCATTAGAAAATTTAAAGTTTATCCTTTAGCATATAATATTTTTTCTAGCCATATTATTTTAAATCATGGACAAATTTGAATAAATTTGAAAAAAATTGTTATAGTTTTTTAAAATCATTGACAAATTCACCAACAAAAACTAACGATATGAACCAATTTTCAAAAAATTACCCTAATTTTTTTTAATATGGACAAATTTGGGCCCAACAAAAACCAATAATGCGAACAAATCTAAAAAATATACCATAATTTTCTTCTTGAAAAATTGACATATATTCACCACAAAATTTATTTTCTTGCACTAAAATTCATTAGAATTTTATATCTTTTTTGGGGGGATTTCTTAATGTTATCTTTATTCACCTATAATATAAAAATAAGAGATGTAACCTTCTTAACAACCAAGATCTTATTAAAACTTAAAAGCTTTCACACGGTAATGGTAAGATGTGATTATTAATGTCAATATATTATTTTATGAGGTTTAATTTTCAAAAAATGTGCACTATTAGTGTTCTTCCTTTAAGTTAAATAAATTTAAACATATAAAAATGTTAACTTATATAGAAGATTGTTTATAAAATTGACTAACTTTATAATAATTCTAACATTTTTGTTTTATAATTTTAATTTCCAATTAAATCACTTTAAAATATGTGTAATTGAGTTAGTTAGTTAGTTAGTTATAGAGAGAGTGAAATTAAAAAAGAATTTGTTACATCTTGTACTTCCTTTAAGTTGCATGTTATATAGGCTTTTTATTATAAAATATGTATTTTGAGGATTTTATACACAAGATTTACTATTAGACTATTGTTACATTCTTGATGGACTATTAGAGTTAAAATATTGTCACTAGACTAGATACATGTTAGTTCAATTGGCTAGAATAACTACTATTTATATTTTATTTATTTTCTATTTAATCATGCTTAGGTAGACATATCAATCAATCACGTGCCTTGATTTATGCACTTGATTAACACTTATCTAGTCTAGGTTGAGCTAAACTCTGTCTATCGTGCTAGTCATAGTGAGTTAACTCCCCCTTGATTAGGTGTGACTAGAAGTTGAACTCTTATCTCTAAGACATGTCATCTCCTTGATTCTTGGATCTAGAATTCCTACATGTTTGTACATTACCCTTTGTAGTAATTCTTCATTAAATTGAATAGAATATATTTATTATTTTTTGTAGTTTTTTATTAGCTCACATGCATTAAGTTTGAGGTAGATTATTATATATGTCAAAATTCTAGCATGGTATCAAAGTAATAATGTCACAAAGAGCTCGTTTCTAAATAATAATAGTATGTAGATCTAAGTTTTAGGCATATTTGGTAATGGTGGACCTATTTTGATCTCGCCATCATGTCTAGAACAACTGAATTATCTAGGATCCACTTTTATTTTGTCAAAATCAAACAACTTGAAGTTGGCCAACTAAAGGGAGGGTTTGCTTTATTTTTTAAAAATATTTTGTAGTAAGCTATCTACTAAAAAATAGACCACACCATTGTATTTGGAAGGACCAAAAACATATGGAGCAACATAAAATTGTCAAAATAATTATAGTACGAGGAGATTAATACTCAAATTCAGGGCTTCTCATAATATGGCTCCATCGTAGAACATATTTTCTTTATTTAATGCTTATTTTATGCTTCATATTTGAATGAGCAATAACACTCCTATAAATTTTTGTGGGATATGATCTATTGACATAGGAAAAATATCATTCAATGATGTACTTTGTATACCTTCATTGTCAACTAATATCCTATCTATTAATAATATTACACATAATGGGATAGGTAAAGTTGTAGATTTTACACTTAAATATTTCGTTATTCAAGATTTATAGAGTAGTGGCATTATTGTAGTTGGGGAGACAAATTATTATTCTAGATTGTATTCCTTCTCACATTTTTCTCTTGATACTCATTATTCAAATGTTCATACTGAGGCATCTTGTGTGAACAATCTATGAGATGTGTAGTATGGTCGCTTGAACCTTCAATTCCTTTCATCGATTGAGTTTCTAGAGGCATGTTCTATCAATCCTTCATCATCTCCTACTACTTCTATAAGGTTTACAATTTCCTCTCTAAAGGAATTAAAAGATTCTTCTAAGTAGGTTCATATCAGTCTTCCTGACCTCATCAAGACATCTATCTACCAAACATTTCACATATATTTTTGGAGTCTCATCTTCTTCTTTTTTGAGGATTAGTTATCCTCTTTGATGACAATGCTTCTAGAGCTACATATCCATTGTCTTTGGTTCTTGTTATTGAATAGTCAATCTAGTAATTAGGCTTGGGAAACTCTCTCTTGACATATTTCAACACTAGCTTGGAAATATTTTAGCAGTTTCTAGAAACCATCCTCTATTTTATTTCCTCAATTGTCTTTTTAGAATGAGATGATCAATTACATTTACCTTTGGATTTCTTTCTTTATAAGAGGATAAATATTTTTTAATTAGCATGGATCATTTTCAACATTCATTATTGAGCATTGGTGCAAGAGGTATTGAAATTTATGAGAGGCTACATTTTCTCTCTATAGGAGTTAATGATGAACACCCAACACCCCAGGATTAGTTGCCAAACAAAAATATCTTCCACAAGAGATAAATGGAAAGAATATCTTGTTATGATCAAGGATGGAATATTTTCAAGATTAAATATGTAAATATACATAATATGCCTTAACTATAAAGGCAAGGTTGTGAGATAGGATTAGACAAGATCATGGCATGTGTCTTAATCCTATATAATGAGACAACTACCTTAACATTACTAAACGACTTAGGACACAAGTATTAAATTCCATGATAATATAAGATCACATGACACCTAAGACTTCTAGAAATATTCCTAGGACCTAAGTGGATTTAACATGTAAATAGGACCCACTAATGAACTAGTTAGGTAAAATAACTATTTACACCAACACCCCCCTTAAGTGCAACATAGGGAGAAGATTATTATGCAAGTGATGCAATAAATATGAAGGTTCCCAACTATTAGACCATGTTAGGTACCCATGCATAATGTAATCTCTCACAAATGGAGAAAATGAGAAAGCTCAATGGGACAAAACTCATGTCCAAAAGAGAGGAAAGATACAACCAAATTCTCCTCCATAGAAAGGAAAGAAGATAGAATATATACCCCCCCAATAATGAGATAACCTACTACAAAGAAACACTAAAAGCACACTAGTGGAGTAACACTAAAACTTTAATCCAAACAACAAAGGACAAGATGAGTTTGGTGCTAGAAATATTGGAAACTCTCGATTGTTGGAACAACTTTGGAATCATGATAAAGCAATAGAAACAAATATTATTTGTCCCAATGCTAAGGAATATTGGAAAACTCGCAATAAGGAGCAAACTTGGAATCTAATTGAAGCAACAAGAGATAGATATAAGATCTAGAATTGTAATAAAGTGCAAGGATCAAAACATCACCTTCCTGAATGATAGTATGTCCAAGTGATCAAGAAAAGCGTGAATACACACAAATATGAATAAAATATACCTAGGGATGAATATGGAAAAAGTGTATGGATGGCTTGATAAAGCTCCTCAATACCTTTCCAATGTCGCAAGAATCACAAAAATAAGAGATTGTGGCAAAAAAATTATGAGCTCAGGAGCCAAAAATCCAAATCTGACTTCAAACAAAAAATATAGGTACCAAACAACATAATCTAGAAAATTAACCTTCACCACTACTAAGTAGACAACCAACTTTCTAACATCTCCTTTACAAATTTTTGACAATGTGGCAAAAAAATTATGGCTATTTGAAAAAAATTATCTGATTTGGGAATTAAGGGGCCAAAAATGGGCCCCTAGGCCTTAAGCCCTTAGGCACCCATAGGACCGTCGATACAATAGTTTATTTTTTTTAAAATGTGTCGCCCCCAATGGTGGTGGCACCATTGGAGTGAAGCACCTGGGGGCAACAAGGCGTAGGGCACACCGCTTGAGGCTCTCAACCCCTTCCGTGGTGGTGGGACTTACAGGTTATAAGTCTGTGTGACCATAATAATTAAATAAATTGTATTTTTTAAAATAAATACAAATGCAACAACAGTGTTATTAAAAAAATATTTTATTAAAAAATATTTATTATTTCAAACAAACCAATTTGAGTTGACCACGATAAGTACAATCAACCAAGCGCAAGATAAGAAATCTATAAAATATGCCATACGAGATGTTGACGATACTATGGAATTGACAGCTATGATGTCGTATGGTATGACCGCGTACGGATTCGTACAAATATGTTGACTAGTGAAAATTTATTTGATACCCCCGAGACAAAGTGTCTAATTTTGATAATTTGGCAAGTGATAATTAGGTTTTTGGGCCTTTCAAACATGATGAAAAGGTCAGTTTTGGCCCAAAGTGCTTTGAAAATTCAACAACCTCCAAGATCTGGTAACCTTCATCCAACTTGAGACCCTTGTAAATTTGGAAAAACATATTAGATTTTGATAAAATAAAAGCCAATTCTAACTTTTTCTAACACCTTGGATTCAATTATGACGTCCTTGAAACCATAAATTATGCCCAATAAAATATTCAAGCTAAAATATGTCTCATATTTGGGAAGGAGTTTACAACATTGGTGCTTTGATACCATGTAGGAGTTAATGGTAAACTCCCAACACCCCAAGATCAGTTTCTAAACCAAAATATATTCCACAAGAGAGAAATGTCAAGAATATCTTGCTCTGATTAAGGATGCACGATTTGTAAGATTGAATATTTAAATGTACATAAGATGTCTTGCTTATAAAGGCAAGGTTGTGAGATAGGATTAGACAAGATCATGACATGTGTCTTAATCCTATACAATGAGACAACTACCTCAACATTATTAAATGACTTAGGCACAAGTATTAAATGTCGTGATAAGATAAGATCACATGACACCTACGACTTCTAAAAAGATTCCTAGGTCCTAAATGGACTTGACATATAAATAGGACTCGCTAATAAACTAGTTAGGCAAAACACCTATTTACACGAACACTCTCTTTAGGAGCTTATCATTATACATGGATATCTAATCAAGCCTATTTTTTGGTACCCATAACTCTCTCTCTTTCTCCATCTCTCTCTCCCCCCACCCACCAAATTATACTTAAGGGGGCTTAGTAGAGTAATAAAGTATTGCCACTAAATTAGGCACATGTTAGTTCACTAGGCTAGAACAATTATCATCTATGTTTTATTTATTCACTCTATCTAAGCACACATAGGTAGTTATTCCAATCAATCATGTGCCCCAATTTATGCACTTGATTGACATTTATCTAGTCTATGTTGGGTTACACTCCATTTATTATTCTAGTTAGAGTGAGTTAACTCCCCTCATTATTGGGAGTGATTGAAATTTTAACTCCTACCTCTTGGACACACCATCTCTTTGATTCATGGATCATAAGAGGCCTATATACTTGTACATTAATCTTTGTAATAATGCTTTATTTTATTGAATGAAATATTTTTATTTATTTTCCTAATTTTGTGATTAGCTCATAGACATTAAGTCCTTAGTAAAATTATTGTTTATAAAAAATTCTAACATGGACCTTTTAGTAAATATATTTAATAATTTTAAATAAAAATTCCTATATAATATTAGCTAGACATAGTACAATTTTATTCTTAATAACCTTTCATTTATTATTCAATTCTTTCTTAACCACATGTAAAATATATTATTACAAATTTTAATTACAAAATAAATAACATATGGGTAGCGAGTGTAGTATCATTCAATAAATCTCCTTGAGCTTAGTGATGTAGTGTTATGAGTTGAGGAGTATGTCATATGTCAAATTTATCTCATTCACAAACTTGACCTCATAAAGTTGAGTTTGCATATTTTATGAGTTTTGAGTTAAACTTAGAATTTAAGTAGGCCTTTAAGAATGCCTTATGAGTGACATATGAGTTAAATAAGGAATCATGTACTATTTCTTGTCTTATTATATTAAGAAATTATTTCTTGTCTCATTATATTAAGAAATTTGAAGAATGACTAAATTTACAAGGAAGGGACAATTTTCATTTGGGAGAGTATGCTCTAACACTTCTTTTGTATGTAGATAGCCTTTTTGATTGCAAGGTCCTCTCAAGGACTAAAAGAACACTTAAGGCTTTAGAGCATTTTATGAGTAAGTAAGCATGCACATAAATGCTAACAAGACCAAGATTTTGATCTTATCGAGTTAAGAGAAAAAAAATAGCTTAACTTTTATTTTGAAGGGGTCTTTTAGAAAAAGTAACAAAGTATAAATATATTGGGATAGGCTTAATCAATAAGCTTAGATGAGAAACATGTATAAGGGAGAAAATTTTGGGAGGTTGGAGAGTACTTTTTGTATTGTGGAAGAAGTAGATGAATTAAAATATGAGACTAAAAAATTATATAGGTTTATTTAGGTCATAGGTGATACCAATGGTGTTTCATATGTGTGAAGCATGCACTAATACATCATAGTTAAAATAGAGACAAAAAGAGAGGATTTATAAGTTCTTGAATACAAGTAAATTCTAAGTTAAAGATTTACTTCTTTATGTGGTTTTTCAAGAAAAAAAATGTGTCTTCCCCATTAAGGCAACTACTACGGTTTGTCTCCAAATATATCTAAAAATGAACAAATGGATGCAAATAGATGACCTAAGGTTGTCAATAAATAATTTCTAAACAAGAGAAATGAGACATGGATGGAACAAAAAAAACTTGAGTGGATGAATAAATGGAATACCGACATGAATGCATGTCCAAACAATAACAAATATATACAAATATTTATTAGTTGCTAGACATGAATACTAGTGCATTCATCTAATTTATTAGTTGTCAACAAATGAACCAATGAGATGATAGAATCAAAATAGTTTGACCAAATTTTCTAATGTATATTTTCCCTATTTTTTTTATAAACACTTTAAACTAATTTATCTATCATTTTATTAGATAATATTGTGAATAGTAATATTAGGGTGATGTAAGCTATGACATCTTTTAACTATTTCATTTTGACTCTAAAAAAGTTAATAGTGCAAATGTATTTTCATGTCAATTTCAAATTCTATTTGTTGTCCTATTTGATAAATGGCATTGTCTTTTATTTAAAAGATTGTGGTCCAATGAACATAATTTTTTTAATTATATTTGAGACAATTTTAATTTATTGAAAAGGTGAAATGAAAAAATATGAGAGATTGTAATTAAAATAATTAATAATAATATAAATAATATTTATATCTATTAATTTAAATTATTTTAAAAGTTAAGAATAAAAATCATATTTAATAAGTGGGTGGTAGGGTAGGCAGCCCTCCAAGCTGGTGGAGGGCAATGGCCAGCCTATTGGTTGGCATCCACGTAAGGTGGACAAATGTTGAGGTGGCTGATAAAAATTGAAGGATGTGGTTGGTGGAAGTGGAAAGTACATTTTTAAATGAAAATATTTATATGCTCATCCCTTCATGATAGCCTCGCTATCAGAGCCAAGGATGCAGGACAAAATCCCTGAAGGTAGGACAGCTTGACAAGCTTAGAAAATATGTTTGGCTCATGTGGCAGCGTCATTGCTTGGATTGTGGTCATTATTAATCTGTGTGGTATCAGATTTTTAGCATTTCAAAGCTATTTGGGTTTGTAGCTTGTTCATGGTGTCGGTCTGGTTGGCTTTCTTTGCCTGGTTTTTTGGTTTTGAAGGAGGTAACTAATGGCTAAGCAGTTGAAGTTTGTCATTGCAATTTTGGCGAAGGGATTGGTTTGGTTTGGCGCAGACACGTCGGTGTCTTTGTTGGCTATGGAACAATAAGTTCCTTTCAGAGAGGTGACAAACCTGAAGCTCAAAAGGATTCTAGTTAATAATGATCCACTTATAGTGGCAATAGTAAAATGGTGTTGGGTCGAGGGCATTTGGAGAGGAAGGAGTATGGGTGCGATAATGCACACATTTTGTCGCGTTTCCTGGCTTCTTTGTTGGATAGTAGCATTCCAAAGGAGATGGCGAAGGAGTTGCTTGTTCAGCTGTTCAGGGAGGACCTAGTTGGAGGTTTGGATGTGGTGCTTAAGTCGAGGTTAATTGGAACTGGGATTCTGTGACCTTCAGACTTGGAGCTACTGGCAAAAACGGATGAAGCGGTCAAGTTCTACCCATTTCTGTTGGATTTAAGCGGGTTATCCCTCATGCGCCATAGGATGATCGTTGTAGTGGTCGTGGAGTATCTAAAGAAGGTGTTGGGTTTGATGGTGGTAGGTGGAATTGACTGGGTTAAAGACTTTGAATCTTTTGCAAAATTGAATGGTTTTTTGTAATTGTCGATATGAAGTTTAATTTTTTTGTTGTTTAGTTAGTTGGCTAATTGTGGTCATTTATAGTTGGGGCTTTTTGTGGTCCAAGTATGCATTGTAAATTTGGAATTCTTCTATGTTGCTTTGATGGCCAGTTTTGGTTTAAAAACTAAGCGTATATAGTAAGTTGATGCAATGTTTTGTAATGGGTGAATATAGATGGTTTTGTCAGGTTTGGTTCAAAGTGAACATCCTGCCTAGCAGACGTATGTAAATTTCTTTAATATTTAATAAAAATACTGCCTTAAATATAAAAAAGAAAATTAATAAAAGATAATGAATAATTATATTTTTTGATCTATTTTATATTTATTTGTTTCATAATTTACTAAAAAAATATTATATATAAATTCTAACATCTTTTATCAATTTAAAGTTAAATGCATTCATGTTCAAATGTAATTATGAAATTACATCATATTTAGAGCTTTAATTCTACCATTTCCTATCTTTGATTAACATTTGCAACATAATTCTAAGTTTTGTTGAATTAGGTTCTTCTATTTTAAATTTTAAACATTGTTTAGAAGATTTTTCTAACATTTTTTTATCAATTTAAAGTTAAATGCATTCATGTTCAAATGTAATTATGAAATTACATCATATTTATAACTTTAATTCTACCGCCGATATTGGCATGGTGTGATAGTTTATAGGTGGCATTGTTGTTCTTGCCACCAAGGTTCAAACCCCGTTGGGGTGGTATTGTTGAATGGTTGTATCCGGTTCATAGCTCCGGTCAAAAAAGCATTTACCCCTTGAATAAAAAAAAAAAAGAACTTTAATTCTACCATTGCCTATCTTTGATTAACATTTGCAACATAATTCTAAGTTTTGTTGAATTAAGTTCTTCTATTTTAAATTTTAAACATTATTTAGAAGATTTTTTTTTAAAGTAATTCAACAAATTTCATGTTATTACTAGTGTTAGCAAATTAATTATTCTACCAATAATACTTTAAATCAACTACCATATTACACATTTTACTGGCAGGAACATAGACACAATGTGTCACTTGTTATGAAAAACATCCACATAAATATGTGGAAAAAAAAGTTAGGGAGAAAGAGGAATTATTATCTTGATCAATTCAAACTTACATATGATCACCATCAAAATGCTTATATAGCAATACATATCAATTATGAGAGCAAGGACGCTTATGGCCTAATTGGGGACTAACTGACATAAACTTTGATGTGAAATAACCAAATGTAAGAGAGCCAAACAAGAATGAGAGGAGAATATATGTGCATTTTGTACATTTAAGACAATCAAGATAGGGAAGGGAATCACTTTATTTTGGAATGCAAAGCCTATAGGGACATTCAAGTTAAATATGCAAGACACTTTACTAGTGAATTCATTACATAATTTATTTAAAAAGGAGATGATTGAAAAAAAATCATTGTCAAACTATATAACAAAACAATAACATTAAAAAATGTATTGTATCAATTATTTCTAAATTGCAAAGCTTAATACTTAAAAAAATCATTATCCTAAAACTACTTTAAACCTTCCATACATTAAAAATCTTCTATTCTATTAGATTCACTTATAAATATATTGAGAGACTTTCTCCAATAACATAAAAGATATATCATATCATGATCGTATATATAATAAATAAAACACTACAACATATATTAAAAAATTCAAACCAAAAAAATAAAAATTAATAATTTTTAAATAATTTTAAAGTAACACAAACTTATTTAATTTAAGATATCTTATAATTTGTTAAATTTATTGGTTGTGGAAGTTGATGTCATCACTTACATCATAAATTTGTAAGAGACGAATGGAACACTTGGAACATTATTTGCTAGACCTATCAACATTATAGACTTTCCGTATTGTTAGTGATCTGTGGGTCCCATAGAATCTTTGCGTTACACGGCATTGTAAAGAAATGACAGGGACTCCTACTGAAAACAAAAAATGTGTGCAATTTTTTTATTGAAAAGGTTTCTTCCCATTTGGAGGTGAGCGGAAAGTGGTATCGGAATCTCTTTTGGTCAAAACATATACTAGACCAAATTTTATAAGACAAGAAGAAACAGCCACGGACCAAAAATTTAGGAAAATGTATGTAACTAGAATTGTCCACGTGGCAATAAACTGCTAGCATATCCTTTCAAGAGATGTAGATCCAATTAGTCATGTTCACCATCTAGTGGGGTTTGTTTTCAAAGTCGTACTCAAATGAAAGGGAAAAAGAAAATTATGGGTAGTGTACCCCACTATTGTTGGTTTTTTTTGGTATGCTACTCTAATTCAATAGAATGCATACATTTAAGGACAAATTAAGTCCTACTCAAAAAAAGAAAAAGAAAATTATGAGTAGTGTATCTCACTAGGTATTGTTGATTTTTTTTTGGTATTTAGAATTTAGAATTTGAATTATTGTGGGACAAGTTTATGGATTTGTCATAGAGCATACACAAGGTCAAATGAAAGTGCATAATGATTAGTAAGATATATGTTTGTGTATGGATGTGATAATCAAATGGATATGAATAATGCAGGTGTTGGGTATATAGGGATGTGTGCATATAAAGGTGGATAAAAGGTAGGAAAATGAGTCCATCTTTACACAACTTTATATTTTGTCACCATTTACATATATCAAGAATTTCCTCAAGGTGAGCACAAAATTAAATGAGAAATGACATGGGTATGCAAATGTTACCATTACATTTCACCCCCACTTTGAGGTGCACACGAATCTTAAATGGTCATGCATATCTAATATTGTACCACTCACAAACATGCATGCAAAGTAAATATTCAAGCACTCAAAGGATATAATCATGAGGTTTATATAAATTAATAAACTTGCAAGATTTGATCATGTCAGCATATTCTTTAGAATATGTTCTCCATGAAGACCTACAAGACATAGGAAAAACATTCCTTGGTTAGCTTCAAACTTTCAAGTGAAAATCAAGTACAAAATAGGAATGTTGGTGATCATATATAGCTCATTCAATTGATTGCCTTCAAAAGGTGCAAGGAATTTAAGGAAAGAGAGATTTATGCATAAAAGTAAACATAGATATAAATATAACCATGAAATCATATAGCATTGCCATGAATAATGGATACATCATGTATGTATTGAATGACTAATCATGATAAGCCAATAAGGTTGGAGGTATCATCAAGGAGGGTAGGTTGCCCCTGACATGGGAAATATAATGTAATGTGGCCCTAAATAGCCAAAAACATCCATGTAGGCATAATGACAAGATAATTGAAAGGAAATATGCATCCACCCAAGATAATTTCCACATAACCCAAATAGAGAAATTCATGCAAACAAGTATTCAGAATCCATATGCAAAATAATAGACAACATATCATCAAAGATGACAAAAGGTGTACCCTAGGAAAACCCTCAAGAGGGAAAAACCCAGCCTCCAAAAGCATCCATCACTCATGTATTATTCAGTAATAAACATTACAACACATCTTCAAAGTTCTCCATGAACACCTTTGAAATATCAAGCCCTCTACAAGCACTCCATGTGAATAAGCATGTAACCACACATCTCATGCCATGCTTCAACCCTCACAAATACTAACAAGAGATGCTCTCAACCAGCCAACCTTAGACAACTACCCATGTGATTTTATAGAAGCAAGCTCACACAAAACCACCAAGTGGTATTACATAAAACCATGTGACTAATACCATGAGCTTACAAAACCATTAACCCCTACATTTACTTTTTGGTATTGAGTTTTCCCAATATTAAATATGTTTCCCAATGCCCAACCCACATTAAATATTTAACACAATGCTACATACAACACATAAAGTGGCCCCAAGAATGCTAACCCATGTGATGGACGCATCCCTAGATCCCTTAGGTGCACTAGATAATAAATAAAATATTATATTATATTATGCAAGGTGGACAATGCATCTTATCCTAACATTCTCCCACTTGTTGTATACATAAGGGGTACATAAGTAAACTCAAACATGAACAAGGGAACAATCTCCATGGCCAAATATACCATCAAGGAATCAAAGTGCTCCATGTGCTCCATCAAGATACCTGCAACAAGAATCAAGGTGACCACCATCTCAGGCATGAATGCTCTCATCCTCCATCATGCCAATGCACAAAGATAAGAATCCATCCAAAGAGATGCCACACTATCTATCACAAAGAAGCATAAGTCTTGCCTCCAACCAATATCTCAATCACAAACACTCAATCCAAATGTAATAAACATGTATCAATAGATGTTAAGATATAATCATCATAGTTGCAATAAAATCCATAATAAATTATAACACATCCAACTATCCATACCTCAAAGGTATACAAAAAATAACAATTGAACTTCATTCCATCAACATATACAACCCATAACATACAATCACAAGCTCCAAGTGCAAAACTCATATAATTAACATACACATTTAGGAACTCCCACTACATAGGTAATGTCAAATCGAAAAATGATCAAGGCTTCCAAGGATCCACCAATAGCATCACATAGAAGAGTAACCAATATCATGTAGTACCAAGGAACAACCACAAAGATATACAAATCCTACAAACCAATATGTTGCAATACGTCTCTCACCACAAGTCTCCATAGCTCTCCCAAGTTCTCCACACTCAACAAAGGAAAGAGATAAAGGAAAATCCATGTCATCACCAAAGAATAATGAATAACATGTGACCACAAACATAATGACCACAATAGATCCACACAAGAGCTCAAATCCAATGTCATGTGAAGACAAGCATCTAGGAAGTAAAACAAGACCAAAGAGAGAACGTGTAAATCAAAACATGTAGCATGTCCTTCTACACACACCTCTAAATGATAAGTTGTGATAAGTATGATCTCCTCCATAAAGCCCCAAAGAGAATAACATTATCCACATCTAACTATAGCCAATATGTATGCATCTCAAACCAAAAGAAGATAAAGCTAAATCCATTTTTAAACCAAGGAAATAAGCCCAATAACATATCCTAAACTCAACATCAATGAATAATCTCATAATGTATAAGGAGATAAACATGACAACATCCCTCTAATGAACCCTCTAGATATAGCAAACCATAGCTCAAGGTCCATATACATGAGAAGATAAAGCATAGAACATAATACATTTGAAAATAATAATGGGCAATACCTCTCAAATGATAAATTGTTAAGTAGACCAAGAGTGGGGAATGAGAATGCTCCTTCAAGACATCCAAGTCATCATGACTCATCTAAGAACAATCTCTTCATAGGTCCATGTTGAACTCACCTCCAACCAAGGTGTAGGCTCCTTAGACTTCCAATTGAAACCTCATCAATAAGTAATTGTCTCAGCATATGTCTCTAATCATAAGAGACATCATAGCCTCACCTATGTCTCCAAGTATCCATGAGTACATGTAACCAATCAAACCATGCCAAACTCCAAATGTAACATTGAATCATCATTAAGCTCCCAAGCAAATGATCAAATTACTCAACACCAAGAGAACCGACCAAGATTAAAGTCAAAGTCCCAACAGTTGAATTAGGAACTTAATCATGATATAATGATCTCACATCTCCTTAAAAGAAGATCATACGCTCCAATGAACATAGCATTACCTATATCATGTCTAAAATCTAAACTAATAATCAAGAGTACATCATGACATAATAATATAACCATCCTATCAAACAAGGATCACATTTCGAATGATAAATAATGACACCTCCACCAAAGACTAAAGAGTCCTCCATGGCTAACCAAGATGTCAACATCTCCAAACCACGTGAAGATAACCATCTCCTACAAAGAAGATCATCCACCATCAAATGATAAATCCACATCATCGCCACAAGCTCCCACTAAACCGTGATACCAAGATCTCCATGGCATCATGGCAACTATCCTCTAAATGAAGATCCTCCATGGTCCAAACACAATCAAAGAACTCAACAACAACATGAGCTCCCAAAGGGAAGAGTACAAACCACAATATCTAAACCAAGAAGATACACTACCAAACCATCACTATCACAAGCTCCCATCGACTTGTGCAATTAAGCTATCTATGACATTGTAATAATAACGTCCTCATTAAGATAAACCAAAGGCCCTCAAACAATCAAAGAACTTAATTGCGACACCAAGAGCTCCCAAAAGGCAAAGTAAAAGCATGATCCTCAAGCCAAGAAGATATGTTGCCACAAACCAAATAGTAATCAATCTAACACCACCAACAAAGGAATTGCATAAACAATCATGTCATGCCAAAGTCCCTGAAGCACAATGAACAACCATGACACCATGATCACCACTAAATGTACTAGCAACTGTAGTGAAACTGTAGTTCCCTTCTTGTTTGTAGCTTATTAATGTGAGATTGGTGTTTTAGCTTCACCTTTTCCTCATGATTATTTTATGGCTCTAAATGGTGTGTATGAACCATCGCATGTTCAAGATGAGATTCCTCAACATATCAATTGTTGGAATTTTGTATGTTTACATGCTTGGTTTATCATTATGCTTTGGTTCAATGATATACATTATGTATGATGTAATTAAATGTAATCCTAATTAATTCAGAAGAAATGATTTATATTACAAATGTAAAGATATTATTTTATGATTATGCTATTGGACCCTGTACTTCAAGTGGTGATTATCCTATTCACATACTCTACTCTAGCTCAGTTTGGATTATGACCATTCATATACTATGCATAGGTAATTTCCTTCCATAGGTAATATTTAACCTAAAAAACAACCTATCCCCTTTTCCAATTCACAATGATATTTCTACCAAGTATTCACATACATAAGTTATCCCCTTCATTGGACAATCTAATCCTAGGAATAACCTATTCTAAATCACAATGATACTTCCCCTAAGTATTCACATGCATAATTTATTCCCTTCACTAGACAATTTAATCCTAGGAATGACCTATGATCCATTCATGGCTCTAACTTTACAAGAGCTTCGTAATAAATAACTTTATTTTCTAAAGTATAGCTACATAAGCAACATCTTATCATAGAATAATAATCACCAATAAATGACTCCATTTAGGAACATCTCATGTCAATAAGTTATTCTCGTCAAGAGTATAGTCTCATCAATGAATAACCTCAATCGAAGAATAATCATATCAATAAATGATTCTATTCAAGAGTGTAATCTCCTTCGTAAAAAGGGTTATTCAAGGAGTAGAATCTTGTCAACAATATGACTCCATATCAAGAATATGAAACAACCAATAAGATAACAACTCCAATTCAATAGGTAATCCCACCTATGGCTCCAATCAAATAGTAATTCACAAACTCAAGTGATCAACTTAATCACATAGGTGAGTCTCAACCTTGGTATATCCTAATCCCAGGATTAAGTCAACAATCAACAATCAGTTTGATCATTTAGGTTAATCTCAACCTATGTGTTCCAACCAAAGATCAATTAAACAACCCAACCAAGTAGGTTATTTTCAACCTAATGCTTTCAAACAGTAATCAAGTAAATATTCCAATCCACATAGGTAATTCTCAACCTAGGGTTTCAATCATTAATCAAATAAACTTTTCAACCCAAATAGGTTATTCTCAACCTAGGGTGTCATTCAAAAGTAAAGTAATGAACAAGTAATCATTCAAGTATATCTTAGTAGTATAACTGTGGACATCAAATCTGCAAATGTTAACAATTTTAACATAATATCGTCATGTTAGTCCTTTGAAAAACATTAGATTTGAAATCCCTATGAAATACTTGACTATGATGAAACATGCAAATTAGATAAACAAAGATAATCAAATGTAAGCATATAAAAACATAGTCAAAACTTCATCTCATAGTGGATTGGTGTCACATGTGCTAGTGACCCTTTCCCAATCCTTGATTGATAAGATAGTGATGAAATTGCTATGGATATGGAGATACTAAATGGACAAGATAAGTTCTCAAAGAGAATGACCTTGCATCAAGTTGTGTAGATGATGGAGATGATGGAGTGAAATGGACAAGATCAAATCTCAAATGAAGAGAGTGACCTTGCAAGAGATTGTGGAGAGATGGTGAAGGGTTTGATAAGAGATGAAGCCTCTATTTTATAGATTTTCAAAATGCTAAGTGTTGAAAATGGACCAATGTGGGACAAAGATCAAGCCAATAAGATAAGGCCACTTGTCAAGTGATGATAGGCCAATGGTTGTGCAAGATTTGGGAAGAGTGCCCATGAGAGGGAGAATTTGAATTCAAATTTGAGAGTAAATGCTAAGTGGGGGACAAGAAAATGAACAATAAATGTAATGTTGGAGGGACAAATCAACTTGCCTTTGAATTCAAAATTGAGGGAATATTCCCCATAAATGCCATGTTGATGGAAAATCTTGGATTTAATAAATCAATAAATTGATTTATATGTGCAAGTGGATAAATCTAGAGAATGCAAGTGGGTGAGATTAGCATTAGATCAGGATTAGATTAAATTAATGATGATTAGGCTGATTTGACCAATTTGACTTGATTTAGGGATTTAAATCAAATCAAAGGGAGATGAATGATGATCTGAGATTTAATTTAAATAAATGATTGATTTATTTAATCAAAGAGATGATGATAGGATCAAGTTTGATTTATTTGATTTAATTTAGGAGATTGATAAATAAACTTGATTTATTTGTCGAATGGATGCATTATGTCAATTTGACGTGTCTACAATAACGTCTCATCCTATCATATCTTTCATACTATCATTGGTTTTGTATTGCTAACCTTATCATTCCTAAGGTTTCCTAGCATTATAGGCTAATAGTGTCAAGTCACTTCATGATATTGACACATTTCACATTATACATGTAGTGTAGAATATCTATGTATAGAAACATCATCATTTGAATTCACATATAGGGTATATTAAAATAATAACCTAATAGATAGGTTTCTCAAGCAAGTATCAAACAAGATCATGCGAGTAACTATGTACCAAATAACTTCTTTAAGCTATTCATGCTTCATCAATCCTAGTATATAATACTATTGATAACATTCACTCCTTGATATGGATTATATACAACACTCAAGGAAATCATAACATTCATGATTCTTTTCCTTTCTAAATAAACAAATAGACCATTACTCTATTTCAAGCAATCTAATGCATTTCCAAATAAAACACACAAGACATTCAATATTTCACTAAAGTAGATAAACATAAAGAGATTAGCATCACATGCTTGTTAATCGCTTTAATCCAATTGACTCTCTGGTTCTAAAGCCGAGCTCACTCTTAAATTCAACTTTGCAACTATTCCTTCTCAAATTCCTCTCACTAATATTTCCTCACAAATACCTCTCAGCAAAGTAAGAACTTCACAAATAAAAAGCAATAGAATGGAGGATGTGTGATAATGCATAATAATGCCTCCTCAAATGAGGTAAGAGTGCCTCTATTTATACCTAAAAACCAACATCTATAGACTAGAAACAAGACCAACGAATTGAAACTTCTCAACTCAACTCAATTGACTTGGCATGATAACCAAAGGTAGCAAAATCCTATCTCAATACTAATCCAAACAGAATAGCAGGTCGACTCCTTTTATGCCAACAACATGTTGACCGATTCATGTTTACACATGTTCTATTCTAAAAATCAATTTGTAGGTTTAAGAGGCTTCTATTGAGTTTCTAATTTCATAATATTGTGCCAACAATTCACCATATTCCCTATCATTTCGCTTGTTGTTGCATAGAAGAATAAGTCAATACTCTTGTAGTGTTGAAAAATGTCACCAATGACATTTTCACACTTGTTTGGGCCCTTCTTATAAAATCGAGCTTAATGAGGTCTTGACTTAGTGTTGCAATGTGTTTATGATTGTGATGTAGGGTTTTGTGATTCAAGCTATCAGTCAATTCAAGATCTATCACATTCAAGCAAGAGTCAAGATCTACATCCATTGGAGCCATCTCATACATGTTTGCAGCCTCTTATTGCTAGGGTTTGGTGAGTTGCAACATCATATTTTGTTCATTCATCATTCTCCATTCCTATTTCATTTCATTTCAAGGTTTGATTACCAAAAGAGGGTTTGACCAAGGCAAACCCCTTTCTACTAACAAAACAACATTTTTCCCTATCTTTAGTGTGTGATTTTCTGATTTAGGTTGAAGACACATTGAAGAGCAAGTTTGGAGAAAGTTTTCAAAGTGTTCAAAGTTCTCAAAGTTCTCACCTTGCACCGAAGATCATTGGGAGACTTCTATAGGTTGCAAATCAGGGTTTTAGATCCGAAAATTAATTGGAAAGGACAGAGCAAACATTAAGGAGTAGATTCAAACTTTGAAGTTTCAAAAAACCCTAACTAGATTGATATGCCAATTCTGGCGTAGGAGTCCCAATATAGGTCATTTTCCAGATTTTTGAAGTTTTAGACATCCTTTTGCCAAATTTCAAATTCTTCCTAAAAACCCTAATCTGGGACTAAATCGCCTAGATTGGCGTATGAGTCCTAGAAGGCTTTAAAATCAATGTTTTTAGCATTTCAGAGTTTCATCTAGTCTTCTTCAGATTTCCAAGTGCACATCTTTCATCTCCCAACTTTTTATTTTGATTTACATGCATTTTTAGGTCATTTAGTGAAGGATTGCATTACATTAGGTTTAAGCATCTGGACATGCATTTCATTTGTCTTTCCAAGCTCTAGCTTGGTGGTGAACCCATCATTAGTTTATAATCATACCCTAGGACAACCCTATTGCAAGATCTCTTTCTCCTTTGCATACTTACGATTGAGATATGTAGGGTTTTCCTTGAATGAGAGAGTGTGAAGATTGTTATTCTATCTCCCAAGTATAGAAGCAACAAAATTCAACCTTTCATTTTGGTGAACCTACATTTAAAACATCATAATTCTGATTTGGAGTGCATCATCATCCTAAATCTTGCTTGCATTAACTTTGCATTAGGGTTTGCAATAGTTAATTGGCATTCTAGGGTTTCTAAAATTTTGCATTAGTGAAAGTGCATTTAGCTTGCATTTTTGCATCTCAAATCAATGAAAATCATCTAAAAAATGCATTTTCACTTAGGTTACACATCATACAAACTAAAAAGCATAAAAATCACTTGAAACTTTTTGAAAATTTTGAAAAAAACCTCCACTGGGACTCATACGCCCCTATGGACGATTTAGTCCTAGTACAGATTCTGCACTGCATTTTCCATAATTTAAAACTTTGTTTTTGTGCTCTTGTTTGTTTTTAATAACTTTATGTTTCAATTTATAGAGTTTTTTTTATATTCATTTCATCACAATTAGCTTAAATTGCATTTGCATTCATCTTGCATTTAGTATCCCTTGCATGAGCATTTCTACTTGGTGTCCTATTGCTAATACTATAGTGAGACAAAGTTCGAGAATCATGTCATCCCATGATAGTACAATCATCGTGGACCTTGGATTATCTATGATCTGTAATTAGAGGTTTACAAAATAACTTGTAAATTAAATCCTAATTACAATTTTTCCCCGATCTAGACATAATTGCGTGATTATGTTGTTTAACCATTGAAATTACAGACTAAGTTCACTTAATCCTTTATAGAACTCAATGAAATTAACTAATTACAAAAAAAAATTAATTAGAACTTAAATGCCAAATCGAAAATACTGGAAAGAAAATAAGAGAGAATGTAAGACAGGAGATAGAAGAATAATAAGATAGAAGATAGAAGAATCAGACGCAAGTTGATAACGGAGTTCGTCCAATCAGGACTACGTCTCCGGGTCCGCTTCTCAATGTTGGACCACTTTTATTAATATCGCCAAGCACCTAAAGATGCCTTCTTACAATATTCAAGCTTCAAAAACTTGCACAAAATTCCTCACAATCTCTCTCACTTATACAATTTTGGTGTATAACAACACCTTGCAATTCTTCCTCTCAAAAAGAATTTAACTCTCACAAAGGAATTATTTCTCCAAGTAGACTTGCTTATTTTCAAGCCAAAACTCTCCCCCTTTTATACAAATTTATTTGCTAATATGGGCTAAAACCATATTATTTGCAAATATACCCATATCTCCTATTACAAGAAAAAAATTCAATAATATCCTCCTTTAATAATTTTTGGAAGGATAATGTCCCCTCAAAATAATTCTCTTTCCATTTGAATGGTTACGAATGGATTTATTCTCTATTATTTAGGGAATATTTTATGTAAAGTTTTATTTGATCCCTTAATTTAGGAATACAATTCCTAATATTTCCGTGTAAAAGAAAATATTCTAGGCCTCTAAAAATATGGGATAATTTAGGCCCCTAGGAAAAAGGGATTTAGCCTTATTCTAAGGCTTTGAAAAATAAATTAAATATTTTAGAGAAAATGGTGGGTGGTGATCCCACCATCCTCTCCTCCTTTTAAGTTTTTCCCCTAAAGACAAGGGAGACTTCCCATATAAGGTGGGATACCCCCTATTCCTTAGGTGGCATCCCACTTTATATATATTTTTTTCTTTAACAAATATGGTTTAATCCATATTTATGCCATGTCATATACTCTTGCCATGTCACCACTTGCCACATCACCATGCTGACATCATCATTTTGACTGGTCAACTCTTTTTGTCTGCAAACTTTGACCAGCTCTATTTTGCTCATACGGACTCTATTTTCGAAACTGAATATAGTTCTAAAATCAGTACGACGAGCTCTACATTTTGGTGTCATTTTTGTCTCATTTTGAGACAATCAATTTTTGGCCTTTTAGAATACCTAATTCACCTGTTTGACTAGACCTTTGACTGTGCATAACTTCTGCATACAAACTCCTTTTGAGCCCGTTCAAGTTGCGTCAGGACCATTTCAGTGAGCTCTACATGATAATACTAGTTTCATGAGATTTTGAGATTGTGAAATTTTTAGGTTTTCCAGGATCCACCTGGATCATTCCTCCCCATTGAGAAGCTTTTGGACCTCCAAAAGGTCTATTTTATGTACAATTTGAGCTAGGGAAATGTCGCCCCACTTGCCCAGTATCATCTGTCCTTGCTGGAATTCTAAACACCTGACTCATCATAATAATAACCAAAACTGCACCAATATTGTTAAGTACATTAGCCATATACACATCCACATCCAATGTTGTCGCTACCAACCATACACTACTGAAAAGTAGAAGGTTGAATAACAAAACTGAATTTGCAGACGAGAAAAAGAATGTACCAATATCATGCTTGTCTTTCATAATTGGAACAACCTTAGAATTAGACATGCTCTTATGCAATGGCACTTCTTGTGGTACAGACGTAAGTGCCAAATTATTGCTTGCATTAACTACCCTTTTCAAATGTCCCGTTGTCACAAAAGACTTGCCAGTCTTAATTGGATGAGAATGCACAATGTATTCAATTCCTTCCTTAAACAAGTGATACTGATTATGTTCCCTGTAGAAGATTTCTTTCCTATCATGCAAGTATGGGCTACCCAACACAATCCCATAGATATCAAGTGGAACTACATCAAATTCAACCTCATCTATAAACTTAGATGTTATTGCAAATCTTAAATTGCATTGCTTAGGTACTCGCAATTTGTTATCATTGCACACCCAACCTAATGGATAAGGGTTTTTATGTGGCTTTGTTTTCAATCCCAATTTTTCAACAACTTCTTTTGAAATTAGATTAACTTGGGATCCACTATCTATCAGTGTATCAATCTTAGTGTTCTTAGAAATCACCCTTATATGGAACAATTCACATCTTTTTCTATCTTCAGGAACAACATGAATTTTTGAAGTAGAAGCACATGAAACATCAATGACAGATTCATTACCAACAAAAGCTTTACCTTTCAAACCCACAATTGAAATCTTTGATTCATCACCAGATTCCATACCAAGGTCTTGCACAACAGCTGTGGACTTCTGCTTACCCTTTTGATCCTTGAACCACTTAGGCTTCTGATCAGGATGCAATTTCCAACACTTTGCATCTTCGTGCCCTTGCTTCTTGCAGTGTGAGCAATAAGGCTTCTCATCCTCCTTCTTTATAGTAGTGATTTGTTGTGATTTCTCCTTCCATTTTTTGCTGCTTTTCTGCTTACTGGAGTCCAACAACAGATTGTCTTGACTATTCCTTGAGCTTGTTTCCAAATGGATAGCTTGCACACTAACTTCATCAATGTTAGTTGGATTAAACATAAGTATAGTATGTTTCAAATTCTCACGTAATCCACCTATATACTTTAACAAAGTTTCTTGTGTGTATAAAGGAATGACCAACATTAAAGCCCTCTTCCTAAACTCCTGTGTATATTCTTGCACACTTTGTCCTTTCTCTTGCTTTAATGATTGCCAATTCATCATTGCTTTTTGCATATGCCCTAATGGATAGAACTGTTTCTTTAATGCAACTATAAACTCAAACCAAGAAGAAATAATTTTTCCATAACGACTTAGATCCTCTTGTGTTCTACTCTCCCACCAAATTAAAGCTATGCCTCCTAGGCGAAGAGTAGCTAATTGGATTTTTTGAGAATCCTTAGTAAACTTCTGAACTCTACAATAAACTTCAATTTGTTTTATCCAATTATAAATTTTTTCTGCATCTAGTTCTCCATTATAGATTGGAAAATCAAATTTAACATCAAGTTTCAACAAAGGTGAATTAACTTCAGATTTCACAGGTTGTTTCTTTTTGGAAGAGTTAGACGAAGAAGAAGATGAAGATGAAGAAGATGAGGAAGATGGGGATGGAGGTTCAGGAAGGTCACTACCACCTCCTACTCTGTTACCTTTCTCTTCTTTCAATGAAGATTCAGCTTCCTCCTTCTTTCTAGCGTTGCCTTCCTTTTTCTTCTGTCGCTCTTGTCTCTCTTGGAAAAGAACTTCCACCATAGCCTTCATTTCAAGAAATGTTTTCTGGAAAGCTTTCTCATCAAGCTCTGGAGCTTCATGTTCAGTTACCATTTCTGACATTTTTGATGGCTTTCGTTTCTCGATCTTAGGATTGAACTTTGTAAGTGCACCTTCTCCTTGCTTCAATTTCAACCTGGTTAACATTCACTTTTGCAATTTCCTGCAAAATGGGCTTTGATACCAATTTGATCTGTAATTAGAGGTTTACAAAATAACTTGTAAATTAAATTCTAATTATACTTTTTCCCCGATCCAAACTGAATTGCATGATTATGTTGTTTAACCATTGAAATTACAGACTAAGTTCACTTAATCCTTTATAGAACTCAATGAAATTAACTAATTACTAAAATGTTGTAATTAGAACTTAAATGCCAAATCGAAAATACTGGAAAGAAAATAAGAGAGAATGTAAGACAGGAGATAGAAGAATAATAAGATAGAAGATAGAAGAATCAGACGCAAGTTGATAACGGAGTTCGTCCAATCAGGACTACATCTCCGGGTCCGCTTCTCAATGTTGGACCACTTTTATTAATATCGCCAAGCACCTGAAGATGCCTTCTTACAATATTCAAGCTTCAAAAACTTGCACAAAGTTCCTCACAATCTCTCTCACTTATACAATTTTGGTGTATAACAACACCTTGCAATTCTTCCTCTCAAAAAGAATTTAACTCTCACAAAGGAATTATTTCTCCAAGTAGACTTGCTTATTTTCAAGCCAAAACTCTCCCCCTTTTATACAAATTTATTTGCTAATATGGGCTAAAACCATATTATTGCAAATATACCCATATCTCCTATTACAAGAAAAAAATTCAATAATATCCTCCTTTAATAATTTTTGGAAGGATAATGTCCCCTCAAAATAATTCTCTTTCCATTTGAATGGTTACGAATGGATTTATTCTCTATTATTTAGGGAATATTTTATGTAAAGTTTTATTTGATCCCTTAATTTAGGAATACAATTCCTAATATTTCTGTGTAAAAGAAAATATTCTAGGCCTCTAAAAATATGGGATAATTTAGGCCCCCTAGGAAAAAGGGATTTAGCCTTATTCTAAGGCTTTGAAAAAGCAATTAAATATTTTAGAGAAAATGGTGGGTGGTGATCCCACCATCCTCTCCTCCTTTTAAGTTTTTCCCCTAAAGACAAGGGAGACTTCCCATATAAGGTGGGATACCCCCTATTCCTTAGGTGGCATCCCACTTTAATAGGTGGTGCCCACTTTATATATATTATTTCTTTAACAAATATGGTTTAATCCATATTTATGCCATGTCATATACTCTTGCCACGTCACCACTTGCCACATCACCATGCTAATGTCATGATGATGTCATCATTTTGACTGGTCAACTCTTTTTGTCTGCAAACTTTGACCGGCTCTATTTTGCTCATATGTACTCTATTTTCGAAACCGAGTATAGTTCCAGAATCAGTACGACGAGCTCTACATTTTGGTGTCATTTTTGTCTCATTTTGAGATGATCAATTTTCAGCCTTTTAGAATACCTGATTCGCCTGTTTGACTGGACCTTTGATTGTGCATAACTTCTGCATACGAAATCCTTTTGAGCCCGTTCAAGTTGCGTCAGGATCATGTCAGCGAGCTCTGCGTGATGATACTAGTTTCATGAGATTATGAGATTATGAAATTTTTCAAGTTTTCCAGGATCCACCTGGATCAATCTAGCTCTTTCACTCCTCGTATTGACACTAGTTGACTAGGTATGGATCATACCCTCAACAATTCCTTACCTTCAAGTAGTGTGAAACATGTTGAAACAATGGTTGCTAGTATTCTGCAAGAAAACATAATCTAAATTCATGAAGACTTAGCAAACCTACAAAATCAAATAAGTGTTAGAATTGTGAAACAAGAACAAAACCATGAGCCACATGATCAAACAACAAACAAATACACCTTCCATGCAAGAGATCTGCAAACAAAAATTGCTATATTCCTCAACAAGAAAAAAAGTTTCAAAAGAGACTTTCAAGAAAATATGAAAGCTCGAGATATTCTCTGTGAGAAATTATAATGAGGGTTGAATGCTTATAAGAGCAAAGCCCTAAATGAGAAAGGGATCAAATCATGACAAATGTCAACATCACATGAGATGAGACATAATGATCTAATATTAACTCAATTAATAAAGTAATCCTAAGTTTAGCTTAAGTGTATGAAAATAAATTAGACTAATAATCAATTAAAGATTAATTAATTATTAGCTAATGCATGATTACTCTAACACCCCCCCTTAACATGAACTTAGGGAGTAGCTAAAAACCCTAAAAAGAATGCAGGATGGGTCCTGGAAAACAAGGCCAAATAAGGTGCCCATGTACAAACAAAAGATCTCTATAATGTGGAGAAATAGAGAAAACCTCATCGGAAAAGCTCTACTCCAAAAAGAGATGAAATCCAAGTGAAGGTTTGAAGAAGCCTCCAAACAAGACAATGTTGTCCCAAAAGATAGGAACAAAGGATAAACAAAAGAACACCATTGAAGCATGAAGAAGCTACAAACACTGTTGTAGAATGACTGTTGAAATGTTGTAAGAAGAACCTCCACTGAAACATATGATGATCAAGATCAAAAAGACAAGAATATGTATGAGTGCCCCCAATGACACTACTCGAATCTAATGGCAAACCAAGGCAAATATCAAGAACTCAAAGATATAAATGGCACAAGTACCAATAGTCTAAAGAATTGATCAAGTGAAAAATGGAAGGTTGCCTCCAGAAATAGGAATGCAAGAGTGTCCATATGGTAAGTGCTCCATCTCATCGAAATGCATGGGTAACCAGTTGTTGCATCCGCCTAATACGTAGGAACAAATGTTGTATACATAGGTCACTCCAATGCGAAACCAAATAACTAGTAGCACCAATAGTAGAAACCCCCCCATAATGTTTAAAAGGGAGAGGCATGATAGGTACACTGAAACTAAATGCCTAAATGTAGTGTATGATAAAGAACCAAGAACATTTGAATGTGCAGACATGAAAGTACAAGTAGATATAAAGGGTGCACAAACCAAGGCACACACGCATGAGAAAGGTATAAAGGGAAAATAAAGGAAAACATCAACCCCCATGGCACTTTATATCATAGTTCGAGTACAATAAGGCACAAATTTATGTGCAAGATCCCATAGTACAGGTGCAATACAGAGGCACTTTATCTCAATGCATTTACAAAAATCATAAGTACATGCAATGTGAGCCCATAAGGTCCAAAAAGGACAACATATGAGAAGAAGGATTTTTGGAAAAAAAACAAAAAATCAAATCTGGAAACCACCTACACCTCTGCAAAGATCTTGGAACCAACTTTCCTACAATATCTTGTTTTCCCATTTTCAACATTGTATGCAAAAGTTATGCCAAAAACACTGAAGGAAACTCTAGAAAAGAAGATCTGACTTTGACTAGAAATAACAGGGACCTAAGAAAAAGTATCAAAAAAAAATTGCACCACTGGAAATTACTTTGAGTCCTCTTTCTGACAATATCTCGTTTTCTTGATTTTGACACTATGGGCAAAAGTTATGGCCTCCGAAAGAAAACTGCCCTCAAAGGGTAAAATACATAGCCACTGCAAAAGTATTGATGTCCAAACGACCATCATAGCAGAACACTTGACCTAAAATTATGGCCAAATGGTCGTCGCCACATTTGTGCAATTCGGCTTATTTTTTTTTAATTATTTTTTAAAAAATTACATTAATAATTTAAAATAATAATAATAATTTAGGAGGTGTGGGGTTTTACCCACCATCGCCACCCCTGGATGAGGGCCCCAAGGGGGCCACCACCCTGCCAATGGCAGGGGGACCAGTACCCCCAACAGTACCCCTCCCAGGGGGGGTGGGGCCCAAGGGGCCCCCGCTTGCCATAATGGCAGGTCGGTGGTACCCTTTGGCACCAAATAATTTTTTAATTAAAACCCAATAATAAAACCTGCAGGTGCCTTTTTAAAGGCCTATTATTTTTTTTTAATCATTTTTTGAAAAAAATTGTAACAAAAAATCAAACAATTTTTTTTTAAAAATTCACCTCGAACTATGTGTTAGGGAGGTCGAACGACCTTCATAGCAATTTCTTTTTTGCCTCAAAGGCTCCCCATTCAAAATTTGACAATTTGGTAGTCGATCTTAGGGTTTTTGGCCACTCCAGACGCAACAGTGAGGTTTGTTTGGGCTCAAAACACCCTGAAAAATTAGGCACCCACTAAATCTAGCAAAAAAGCTCTTTCTTCAAACCTTCACAAATCTGACAAACAAAATTGAAATCAGGCGAAACAAAAGCCAAATTTGACTTTCTCGATAGCTTTGGATCCAACGGAGAGGTACTTTTCACTCAAAAATACTTCAAAAAATTCCCACCTCTAAAATTTGCAAAGAAAGCAAAGGGGATTGAGATCTGAAGCCTGCAACCCTTGTTGAAGAAAAAAACCTCATAAATCAAGAAGGGGTTCACTGAATTCACGCTCTGATACTATGTTAGAATTGTGAAACAAGCACAAAACCCCAAGCCATAGGATCAAACAACAAACAAATAAACCTTCCACGCAAGAGATCTGCAAACAAGAATTGTTATATTCCTCAACAAGAAAAAAGTTACATAAGAGACTTTTAAGAAGATATGAAAGCTCAAGATATTCTCTGTGAGAAATTACAATTAGGGTTGAAAGCTTATAAGAGAAAAGCCCTAAATGAGAAGGGGATCAGATCATGACAAGTGTCAACATCACATGAGATGATACATAATGATCTAATATTAACTCAATTAATAAAGCAATCCTAAGTTTAGCTTAAGTGTATGAGAATAAATTAGACTAATAATCAATTAAAGATTAATTAATTATTAGATAATGCATGATTACTCTAACAATAAGTACCAAGAATATTTCAACAATCACAATCGCCACCATAGATAACATTCATCGCATGCTTGAAACTGAAGATGGAATTGACCTCATGCGTAACATAGTTCAAATCTTTGAAAAACATTTTACCTCAAACACTAGTTGTCCTTTACCTATGAACAATGTCACAAGCCAAGAAGGAATTCAAATTCCTCCTCCCACAACAATTGCCTCTATTCCTACCTATACCAACACACAAGTCACAACAACAATGCAATCAACTAGTAATGTGATCCATTCCTTAGGTATTTCCGCTAGCATCCCTAGTACCTTTGTTGCATCGCATGTCATATCTCCTGCCACTTTATCACCTATAAGCATTCCATTCACTTGTCCTTTGAACACATACACACCTCCACCATTTTCACCTCCATCTCACAACACAAGCAATGACCCTCTCATAAACCAACTTTTCAAAACCATTTCATCCCTTCAAAAACAAGTTTCCACCATCAACCAAAATCAAAATGGCCCACCTACATATTATGTTAAAAGTAGGCCCTTGTCCTTAGAGACATTGTGAACACTGATGCCACAAAGGTGTAGAGATGCCTAGATTCAAGAAATATGGGGGGAAAGGAGATCCTTCTAACCATGTTTATGCTTACATGACATTATGCAATGAATTTTTTCTTGATGACAAACTCTTGGCTAAACTTTTCCCTAGGTCCTTGAAGGATACTACCTTAGAATGGTTTTCTTCGTGACTGAAAAACTCAATTCATTCATTCAATGAACTTGTTGAGGCATTTATAAACCATTTCCAAGTGCATATGACCCCTAAGATGACCTTGGCCGATTTGATGAGATGTAAGCAAAAAGAAGAAGAAAATATTATTGACTAAATTTCACGTTATCAATCACTTTATTCCAAAATCGATGTCAAGGTTCCTGACCCTCACCTTCAAAAGATGTTCATAGAGAAATTGCAAAGTAAGATACAAGATATAATCTTACAATGATGAAATTCCCCTCCTTCATGCACTTGTGTACTTCCCTCCGTGATTATCAAAACTCGGTTAGTAGTCGTGATACAAAATCAACCTCTAGCCGAATTGAGAAGTTTGAGCTCGCAAACCAAAACAAATAGCAACCTTTTAGAAAGCAGAACAAAAGGCTTCCTTCAACTTAATCCCCCTCAACAAACAACTCAAAATACCAATACCCAAGTAGTTGTTATAAAAGCAACGATACCCTTTAACTATGGGGACCCGAAAAGATAATTCACTCCCCTGCCTGATACCCTTCATAACACAATGTCACAAATTTTAGAACGAAAAATGATTACCTTGCCTCTTGTCAAAACACCCAATCCTAATAAGCCTCTACCTTCAAACTTTAGACCAAATGCTTATTGCCATTATCACCGACAAAATCGACATGATAAGAAACATTGTAAGCGTCTTAAATATCTTGTGCAAGACCTCATTGATTCCGGTCGATTTTTCGTTGGAGGTGTTAATGATCAAGTGTTGCCCCTTCTAACCAAAACTTGCAAATCTTTACAAACCCCATGCCGAAACATAATATTTCATTTGTCAAAGCTAGTGAAACTATAAAGATTAATGTGATGAATATAGACACGGATGATGAGAACATAGATTCAATTCAACAAAGTCCTATGGATACTGATCAACAAGAAAAAAATCCTATCGATGGTTTGGTTGCATTGGTTGAAACTCAACATCGTAAGGGCCAAACTAAAAAGCCTCTTGAAATTGCTTTCTGGTCTAAAGATATACTTAAACATACACCGATGGTCCTCTTTACATAGACAGTCGAATCTATGATAATCCCACTAATTGAATATTAATAGATCATGTCTATGGAGAGAATGTGATCATTGAGAAATTTTTAATTCTACATGAGATTTATCAAGAAATATATGACAAACTGAAATCATGGATTAAGACACATAATGGTTTCACTTTCCCTACGATGAGATCAATCACCTTACGCTTACAAGTAGGACCAAAAACACTCATTGTCTCATTCTCCATCATATCGACGTCAGATAAATTCTGTGTGAGGCTTGGTCACCCATGGCTACGCTTTATGGAAGCGGTTTCGTCAGTTGTGCATAAATGCTTAAAGTTTCCCTTTGACAATAATTTTTTTACTGTGCATCATAATGGCTTTAACCCTTTGTCTTCCTGTGGAAACTTTTCCTTAGAATTATTTTGCCCGAGCCCATGGAACCTATCAAACCTCATGAAGACTTCCTTTTCAAATCCTACCAAAAATTTAAGGCGAAATGCATAGAAAAATTATCCCTTTGAAACATGCCTTTTCCCACCACCGAACCTACCATCCTTGACGAAGCCATGATTGAACCAGAAGAAATTCCAAACAACCAAGATCAATCTAAGACAAAACCTTTGCCTATTTCCTACAAAAGACCAAGAGACAACGAAAACAATCCCATCACGCCTCCTAGAATAAAACAAATTTATAAATTTAAAGAGAAAGTGGTTGAAAAACCTTCCATTGTTCCTTTTGTTCCTCCCCTTGGGAAAGAAAATAAACCTATGGTTGATCATCCTGCTCCTACACAAACACAACTTGAAAACCAAACTAAAAGAAACAGAGGTGCTAGAGAGCGTAGGCATAGACATAATGCTCTTGCTCGAAAGTTAAATGAAGAAAACAACAGAGAAAATCAAAATCCAAACCTGACTGAAGCATTGCATGATGAGTCTCCCCCTTCGTCAAAACAAAACATTCCTATACAACAACTACAACAAGAGCTAAACCCTTCTTTGGACATTATCATTCGATCTCTTGTTGTGATTAACTTGGATGATGATGATGAGATCGCAAAGATTGATGAACAAGTGCATAATGCAATAAATACATTATTTTCCTCTTCCATGAGCTTAAACAACAATTCTCCTAAGAAGAGTGTTGAACTTGGTGAGGGACCTAGGTCAACACTTGCTATTATCCCTTTGGATAGTTGTCTGCCTTCTATATATGATGAACATGATTGGGATGCAAACGAATTTCTCATAGGTTGACTCGCATGTGCCTTACTAGTCTTTTGCATTATTTCTTTTTCTTTTGTATGAATGCATGTGCGTAATGTGATCCCCCCGTACTTTTTTGTTTGATGTATCTCTCTCTCTCTCTTTGTGACATTCCTCTATTTGTATCTTCATTCTTCTCTATGTCGTAAATCTTTTATCTTTTTCTTTACCTATTCTTTGTCTTGTGTTTTCCTTTTGGGGATGACACAATGCATCGAGACATTCATGTCTCTTCCATGTTGACCCAAAAGTTTTTTCTTTATATTTTCTTTGTCTTGTGTTTTCCTTTTTGGGGATGATGCAAGGTGTTGATCCATAAAGGTCTCTTCCATGGTTTTTCTTTGTTTTCGCTCTCTTTGTGTCATTCTTCTAGTTCTATGAGTATTTGGGGAATGATGATAGTTCTGAGCTCTCTAAAAATATTGTAGCAAGAACATACTAACGCCAAATCCATAGATCCCTCATGTGTTTGGAGATTCATTTTTGGGGGAAACCCCTCTCCTTTCCTTTCTCTTTGCATTACTGTTTTATTTGGAAACATATGACTTGGCATAGGGCTTTCCAAGTTGGTTCTCATGTCCTTCATTATTGTTAGCATTTATCATTTTCTACTTTAAAGTAATTGCTCATAACATGGTGTTTAGCAATTTCTTTTAAGTGGGGGCATGCATTGACATTATTCTCTTGCATTTCATGTTTCATGGTGTAGTCTTCTTACTTTATGCGATGCGTCTTTCACTTTGTGGTGACATTAGGTGCGATGTCCCTCAAGAGTGTGATCTATCTTAGCATATTACATTCCTCTTAGTGGCTTGATGTGACACACTGCATCCCCTAAGTTGTGAATCTTTTATTCTTTGATTGGTCCTCTCTTGGAGACATTGGGCATAATGTTCTTGAAGTTAAAGACCTTACATGAACTAAGCAAAACTCCTTTGAACGTTCCTTATTGTTGCATTTGCATTTTCAGTTATATGGCCACCTTGCATAATACATCTTGCATGCTTATGAAGCCATCTTGTTTATTTATGAGTTCCAAGCATACAAATTTTTGCTTGCCTCATGAAGCTTGAAGTTCATTATTTCGTGGCACCTTATCAAAGTTATCAAGAGGTATAACTTTGGTATGGTTTGAAGGGAAGCCCAACCGAGGCATGACTTTCCCATAGCCACTCGCACGTGCATGTGTGTGAGTGCATACCAATCATGTGTGTATGTGTCTCACCTCTTTCAGATCCTCACCCAGTGGACAACCTGAAGTTTCATTGCCTCAGAGTGAGCGTGCATTTTTCGAACAAACAACCTAGATTTGATCCACATTGTGTTGGACAAACGGTTGAAGCTTGATCCATTCCACCCTTTTTTATTTTATTTTTCTCCTTGTCTTTGGCAGTGTATGCTTGTGCCTTGTTGCTATTTATATCATTTTCATGTGTGTTCTTTTTTGCCTATGTTGGTTTGTTATGAGATCTTGATCTTGGGGGCTTGATCACCCTTCTTGATCGTTGTCATCCTATCTTACTGGCATTGGTGCACTTGGACCCCTCTTAAAGTGAGTTTGTTTACTTTAGTGTGAGTTTGAAGCAATTCATCCTCTCACTAAAGTGGGGGCAAAATGTAGTGTCAAAAAATATCGTCGACCATGACATTTTCACACTTGTTTGGGCCCTCCTTATAAAATTGAGCTTAATGAGGCCTTGACTTAGTGTTGTAATGTATTTAACACACTCAAATTAGGTCTTGGACCCTTGTGAACTAAATAAACTTAATCATACCTTATTTAAGGTGTTGCAAAATGTTGTAAGACACTTTCACACTTTTCTAGGTTTTTCATAAATAATTGGGCTTTTTTATGCCTTAATTGGCCTTATTTTGCATCCACAAGCCTTAATTAATGTATCTTTGTGAGGATAATCCCGACATAAATCAACATCCAATCATAATTCAGGTGTTTTTAGGTTGTGGCCCAGATTTAGTGATCTAGGTGGGCGTATGAGTCCTACCTAGGGTTTTGGGTCCCGATCTGGATTTTACACCTTTCTAAGCATTTTTGAAAATGGTACCATAATTTATGCCTAATGGGACTCATACACCACCTTGGGCGTATGAGTCTCGTGTGGCCCAAAATAAAAATTAATTCAAATTCTTGGTGGGATTTTATCCTCCTAGATCTGATGTCGGCTTGTAGTGTTGTAATTTCGAGAAATTTGGCATAATTAAGTATCAATACAAGGTTCTTTCACTCATTTTATCCCTAGCAAGTTGAATGAGGATCCTTATAGAAAATTGGAGTTCACAAGAGCATTCAAGAGTCTTCAAGAGTTGATTATCAAGTGTCTTAGAGCATTCTTCAAGTATCAAACATCATGTCAAAGCCTTCATGCATCATGTTTTTTTTTGAGCTAACAATTGTGATGTAGGGTTTTATGATTCAAGCTAGCATTCAATTCAAGATCTATCACATTCAAGCAAGAGTCAAGATCTACATCCATTGGATCCACCTCATACATGGTTGCAACCTCTTATTGCTAGGGTTTGGTGAGTTGCAACATCATATTTTGCTCATTCATCATTCTCCATTCCTATTTCATTTCATTTAAAGTTGATTACAAAAATGAGGTTTGACCAAGGCAAACCCCTTTCTACTAACAAAACAACATTTTTCCCTCTCTTTAATGTGTGATTTGCAGGTTTAGGTTGAAGATACATTGAAGAGAAAATTTGGAGAAAGTTGTTAAAGTGTTCAAAGTTCTCAAAGTCGTCACCTTGCATTGAAGATCATTGGGAAACTTCTACAAGTTACAAATCAGGGTTTTGAATCCATAAATCAATTGGAAAAGACAAAGCAGACATTAAGGAGCAGATTCAGGCTTTGAAGTTTCAAAAAACCCTAACTAGATTGATACGCCAATTTTGGCGTATGTGTCCCAGTATAGGTCATTTTCCATATTTTTGCAATTTCAGACACCCTTTTTTCAAATTTCAATTTCTTCCCAAAAACCCTAATCTAGGACCAAATCGCCTAGACTGGTGTATGAGTCCCAACAAGCTTTAAAATCAGTGTTTTTAGCATTTTAGAGTTTCATCTAGTCTTCTTCAGATTTCCAGCTACACATCTTTCATTTCTCAACTTTATGTTTTGATTTACATGCATTTTTAGGTCATTTAGTGAAAGATTGCATTACATTAGGTTTAAGCATTTGGACTTGTATTTCATTTGTCTTTCCAAGCTCTAACTTGGTGGTGAACCCCTCATTAGTTTATAATCATACCCTAGGACAACCCTATTGCAAGATCTCTTTCTCCTTTGCATACTTAAGATTGAGATCTTTAGGGTTTTCCTTTAATGAGAGAGTGTGAAGATTGTTATTCTATCTCCCAAGTATAGAAGCAACAAAATTCAACCTTTCAACTCTTATTGGTTGTGTTTTACTTAGTTGAATTAGTCACAACCAAAGCATTTGACACATAACAAATGAGTCGACTTCCCTTTTAATAGGGTTGCTTTATTCATTTACACTGCACGTTGCTTCGTATAATGCGCAACACTTTAAACATTATGCTTTATGTTTCCTTCGCACATGTTGGTTTAAATGTTGGTTTTATGCTTGTGGTGACAACAATACATATAAACTTAGAGCTTAACTTATACGTTGGTCAAAGACTCATACTTCTGGCCTATGCATTGGCTTCTATATACCCTTTCACGTGCTCTTTAGAAAGCTCAAAAACATATACACAACGTTGTCCAATAATATCAAATACAACACATTAAGATAAAGTGTGTGTTATGATAATAACAACACTATTTACATTTATATATAATATATATATATATATATATATATATATATATATATATATATATATATATATATATATATATATATATATCTATTATATATGTATATATACATTAACATATTCTTTATATATATAATAACATATATATTTATATTTCCTCCAAACTATCGAAAGTATTCATTGCCAATTAATACATAAATATAATCATATACATTCGTTTATCAAACTCATACTTACATTGTCGCTCATAGTGTATATATATATCATGCTCGTCCAATTGATATACAAAGAATATATATTCATTAACAAACAAGTTCATCAAATTAACCATTCGATTTACAAATGCATATATCCATGTTATCATTATCCATAACAATATCATATGTATATATCCATAAACACATACATTTTAAAATGTTTATACCCATATACATACATTAATGTATATGTATACATGTTTCCTTTAACATAATTATATACATTACATTAATGTGTGTGTTTGTGTGTGCATAACAATATCATATGTGTGTGTGTATACAATATATAAATATATCATATATACACCATTATTTCGATACCCATTACTCAACACATATAATCATATCCTCGTTGACATGCATATACATTAAGTTTATACATATATATACACATATATTATCGCAATAACTTGATCAAATAGTCAAAGAAATTAAAGACATTTGCCCAAACATTTAAACCTATCCTCAAAGGTTGGTTACTTGGTTCCAACCGACCCGACTCAACTAGACCAACTAGGGTGTGAGTGTGTGTAAGCTCAGTAAAGCCATATTAAAGGTTACCAAACCAAGTTCCTCTCCTGAGTGATACTTCCCCTCCCTTCCGGAGGTGTGAACCTATACCTGTATCCAACTTAGTATATAGTAACAGTAGTCAGACGCTCACATGAAATCCACATGCATCATAAAACATTAGCATATTCATACTGCAATACATGTTCTTTCGTTGTACTTCATCAATATAAACATAATTACTACTTCAAAGCAATAACATTTTATTACCTATTTCAACATTTCATTTATTTATCATACGTATCAAAATCATGATTTGCATTCATCAACCTATTTACCCATGAAGATAAAAGTAACTCAGTAACAAGAAGACAATGTGTAACAATTTGGTTGATCATTGGCAATTCCTATTTATGGTCTCTTACTAATTTAATTGTCATCTTACTCTTCTTCTCTACATCCTATCAAAAGAATCATATATGATTCAATAAAAATTGTAACCACTCTTCTAGGTCCAATTGACTACACCTTACTGGCATAATTTTTCTCTATGGACTAGCCCCATATTGAAAAGAGCCTTCAAAGTTATTTCAAGTGATGATTGAACTTCAACTTGTGTCACCAAAATACTTAACTATTTTGGTATCATCTCTAATTTTCTCTCCCACTATCTGGACTTACTATAGGATTTAGACTTCCCAAATTTAATTGCTTATGGTACACTTAGGATTTTGTATCATTTAGACTTCCCAAATATAATTGCTTATAGTACACTTAGGATTTTTCACTACCATCAACAAGTTTAGTCAAGCTATCAATGTCTATGATGATTTAATGGGTGAACCTCAACTAGGGGACTTATTCCCCAATGAAATGTTAAATAATTGTCATACAACTTATTATGTTTTTCAATACTGTGTGGACTAGTCTAACTAGCATTTAAAATTCTACATTAATTATTTTAGATTATTTCAAATTTTAAAATATATACCACTTTCATGTGCTTGACAACCCATGTTATGTTTTCAATACTGTTATGTTTTCAAATTGTCATACAACTTGTTATGTTTTCAATACTGTGTGGACTAGTCTAACTAGCATTTAAAATTCTATATTAATTATTTTAGATTATTTCAAATTTTAAAATATACACTTTCATGTGCTTGACAACCCATGTTCCTTAAATGGAAATGTTAGAATTTACAATCCTTGAAGTTGCCCACTCACAATATTGGAGTAGATTGACAACCCACTTTTAAATTTTGAAATTTTATCTTTTATTACTCTTTTATCTCGTGATGGATGTTCATATCTCTATTCCAAAGTTTCTAATTCCTTTTCAACAAATTCTATGAGACCACATTTGTTTGAGGAATACAATCAAACAATTCACATGCCTTGTTTATGCTTCCACATTTTGCATACATGTCTATCAAACCATTTCCAGTTGTAATATTTAACAATAACTACCATCTACCCTATTCCAAAGCTCTCATTTGGCATAGGCATAACTACCATCTACCCTATTCCAAAGCTCTCATTTGGCATAGGCAAGGAATGCACTCTTGCATATGGTGAAATGGCATGACTACATAGTGGAACAACAAATTCCATGAAAATACATCAACAAGAAGTGCACTTTGCCATCCACTTTGTTTTATGCGATTAAATGCATCCATCGAACTTCCTTATGGGACCGTTAATTGAATCCAAACACATTGACAACTATTATTTGAACAAGAATGGATATGGAGTGGACCCACAACCACCTAAGCAATCAAAGTTTGATGTGTATTTATTTAACCCCAACCAAATTATACTTTTATGAGAGTTACAAGAGAACTTAAGTTCAACATGAATTGTGGATGTAATACAAGTCCTAAAAAAATTAGCTAGAATTGTGAACTATTTTTTCAATCAACATGCTTTTAATTAGAATGTAAACATTTAATTAGAATAGAGTGGATGGAATATTAAAATGTAGGCATTTGAATATTATAATTTACATTTGTATTAATATCACAATGTGACAACTTTTTCATTAATGTTTTGGATCATAGTCCATGATCCATCATTTAAAGAGGTGGTATCACTCTTTTGAAGGCCAAAGAATTTTTTTAAGAGTTATTTTGTGTAGTTACTTTTCTTTCATTTTTTCAAAATTAATTAACAATATTTTCTTAGCTTTTAAAGAAAATAATTTATATTTAACTAACATAAATTATAAACAGCCCTTCCCTTACTACCATTATAATTACTATAAAAACATTCATATTAGAATTATCTATATTTCAAAGACCCAATTTGTAACAGAGATAATGTTTGCATCTAAGGCAAGTTTCATACTCAGTAATTTTACGGAAATAATGCTTAAGAACATAATGTTGATTTTACAATGAATAGCCAAGTAAAATATGCTAAAACTTGCCAAGCAGACATTACAAACGATATAAGGCCGGTCAATAAAATAGCTTTTAATTCTATTTAAGGCAGTTTTGAAACCTAGGCATAAAACCAAGAAATTTATGCCGTATATTTCCGTCAATTAGACTTCTGTTTAAAGATAAACTTGACCAGTATAAACAGCACTTCAAATATTTTTATCCAATGCCGAATGAAAAGATTTCATCCATGCTTGCCACCTGACGTGCCAACAAGACAGATTAATCAGGTCAGAATGAAAGAAATCTTTACCATGAAGATAAATGCTGAATGAAAGTTATCAAACTGCAAATATTGTTATGAGGATGAATGCCGAATGACAGTTTTCCTCATCTAACTGCTTACTACATAAAGCCCGTTAGGCTTGAAGGCCCAAGGGTTGTGCTGATTGCTGTTGGGCCTGCTGCTGCTGGTTTTGCTGGTAATTCAAGGGCCTTCTGAACAACATTATGTGGGGTTCAGGACGATGGACAGCATAGTGCACCCATCCACGGGACTGTTGCACCCCAATTGCTCGCCATTCACTCTGAATCAAGTGAAACAAAAAAAATCACGCCACAACATAAGAAAATAAGGGAATCAAATCCATTCCTTTCCTGATGGAATGATTTGTAAAATATCACCAACAAAGTAAACAATATGAATAGGCACTAAAAGGTACATAATGTCTTGCAATCCGCACTTAGACTGATAAACAATATCCTCAAGATATTTAGATTCTGGAAAACAAACATAAGGCTCCTATTGAGGTGCATTTCCTATCAGGCTCTGTACTCTTACTAAGACAGACATAAAAACAAGAGATATGCCAAAAAGATAGCATCCTGCAAGAAATCATGAAAGGCAAAATAGATAAGAAGCAGCAATCGGGACTTGGAGTTTAGAGTTTCACACAACTGTGAAGTTTAACATAACGAACAAAAGACTATAAACTACTAGGCAAGTACAGACCCACAGATAAACCCATTTTGTAACAGCACTGTAATAAAAGCCTTCAAGACAGCTCAGCCTAACTAGATAGCCAAACATAGAACCAGGGTAGGCTTGTAGCTCAAAGAAAGTGACCATATGTGAAATCCTCGCATTCAGGTTCAGCTTGGGGAATACAGTCGTGAGATCTTGTCAAAATTCAATGACATCCAAGACTTGAATACATATGAAGAGGGAAAGAAGCCATACAAATAGATATGGGTGGCAGGTATAGTAGAATAACATTGTGATAAAATCCCTGGGAGGAGTTAAAAACTGAGCAGCCTAACATGGAATACCGGTAGTCTTAGGATTAAAAAATGATACAGAGTTGATATCTCGTCAATACAATGCCCTGGGAGATATTCTTCAAACAAGCTACCATTACTTATTCTAATGCCTTTTGTAGAATCCCATGTACAGCATCCTTCAAACATTTCCCCCGGAGGTAATCTAATATAGAAATAGGTTCTATAAATACCCTGTTAGAGCTACAGATTACAAACATAATTCATTCAGATGCAACCTTTAGCAGTATCAGATGCATTTCCACAAAGACGAATAAGCTAGGCAACACAGAGCCAAAAACGAGCAACTGAACAGAAACAGAACACGATCTTTGCAGACACCCTCACACGGAGAATTACAGTTGCATAGCACAATAACCAAATCTCTCTAGGGAACTGCATGAAACACAGAGGCCCACATACTATTGTTGGAGCTGTAAAGTATAAGCCCCGAACGAGTAAAAGCCTCCAATTAATGTGGCTTGGAATGTAAAGAGGTTTGGAGATTTTCAAACTAACTTCCATCATGCAATAGGTAGACGTCAAGTTTAAAGCCACTATCTAACTTAAAAATGCTTAGATAATATCTTCAAACAAGCTCCCGTCATTCTAGAGCCTTTAATGGAGCACTTGTACAGTAAGACCCTCTACGATAGGGGAGTTTTGATCGTATGGAATTCAATCCCATAAGCAGACAAATTATCCTGCATACCCACCCACTAACGACACAAGATACAGGTGCTGATAGGAAGGTAAGCGTAAGCACCATTGCACCGGAACAGATCAACTAAAGAGAATTATACAACAAAATCGCCTTCAACATGATTTGAGCAAAACCCCACACTCAATATTTGCAAATTTCTGATTTGAGTTGAACCAAAACATCAGACCCCAAATCATTCCCAACTTGAGTTGAAAAGACCTTGTGTCACAAATATAAGAATTAGACAAAACCCTAGATCCAAATTTTACCTTGAGTTGAAAAATCCCTATATCAAATATACAAGAATTAAACAAAACCTTCGAACCAAAATCTAACTTGCGTTGTACGGAACCCTTGCCCAAATTTCATATTCTAAACCCTAAATCAATAAACTCTCAGCTTAAGTTGTGCAAACCCTAGACCTAATAATTCATAGAGTCAAACAGCTTGAATAGCACAACGACCCTACATCCAATGTCCACATAAAACCAATCTTCCCAAATGTACCACAAAATTAACAGAAAACCGAGCCGAACAATTGATAATGAAAAGTAATAGTGGATTACCTCAGAAAGAAGGCGATTCTTCGGAAGAAGTTTTGCAACATCAGGCGGAAGCACAACATGCCTGCGCATACACACAAATTAAAAGGAAAATAAAAGTCAACTGAAAAATTACATCAAGATTTTCAAAACCCTTCCATTGACAACCACTAAAACCCCTAAAGAAACTACAAAAGCATTAAAAGCCTCAATAAGACCTGTACTCATAAGTATCGTCGTAGTATTTGTCTGAATACTGTATCTGAGGCATTTTCGCAGATCTGCATTTTAAAAGACACCCAAACGAAAAACATATCTTGAGAAAGGCCACGAAAAAATGTTCGCAATAAATTAACTGATTGACAATTATGACAATTCAACCTACCAGTGAAACCTTGTCGGAAGCAAGAAAAAGAACGGAGACCAAAGCACCGCTAAAATAATGAGTGCAAACAAATTTGCAGATCTGCTAGAGTACCTCTTCTTGTGAATTAGGTGCTAGTTATAATGGAGGATTTGTCATCTGCAACGGCTAGAGGGACCATACACGCGGCAAATTTGAACGTTAATTTTCAAATTAAAGGTGCACGGGAATTTTATTATTTGTTTATTGGCAACGGACCTAAACAAGGCACGGAAGCTTCTTGAAGGTAATTTTAAGAAATATTTTAAATAAGAGTAGTTTGTGACCGGATACCGTAAGGCATCTAGGGATAGGTCTTCCATTGGATATCATTTGGGGCAAATGTCTTACGCTTGATTAGGGAAGGGTCACATGGCTTAATCACAAAGAAGCTACGGTCTACTAAACATTTGTAAAGGTGAAATTTGCTTATCAAGAGTGTTTTGACTTATCTAGGTATAGATAAATAGTGTAATTTTGTATATTGTTGGGATCCTTGTCCTATATTATCTATATTTGTTATACATATTTCTAAATAGTTATATCTTTTCTTATTTATATGTTTACACATCTACATCCTTGTCCTATATTATCTATATTTGTTATACATATTTCTAAATAGTTATATCTTTTCTTATTTATATGTTTACACATCTACATTCATTCTATCTTCTTATTTATTTTACCTATACTCACATAATTTCTTACACCTATCACCTACAGTGATTTGACTCTTTCATGTATCTAGAATTTCATAACTACAAACTCATCCTTCTTATATTCAAAATTTTAAATTTGAAGGAATCTAGCTAAGGTCAAGAACTTGGCTTTGCTAGGGTTTGTGACTTTTTTGTTGTCTTTGGCTTTCCTTATGTCATACTACACCTTTGGCGCAAGAAACCCTTTAATCTTTTGTATTTATTGTGATTTTTTTAGCTATTCCTTTTTATGGCCTCAAATGACTTCAACCCAACAACTCATGTTAGTGTTGATAGTTTGGCGACTCTACATAATGGCTCCTCCAAACAATTGGCCCCGAAAGATTGTTCTAAAAGAATTTCATGGGGTACACTCTCAGAATCCCCAACAGATGTAGTTCTACCCATATTTGAGTTTGATAATGTTTGTAAATGGCTAAAGCATTTCATTTTGATAAGGTATATTGTTAGAAGAACTCCCCTCGAAAACATGCTTCAAGACTAGGTCGACAAGCATTAGGCCTCGCATAGGGCCCAACTTGATGTTGCCCAAAACCTTACTAAAGGGTTCTTTCTTTTTTCATTTTGTTGAGACTATCCTCAAACATGGCTCATGGACTATCCTCAAACATGGCTCATGGTATGTATGTGCATCATTGTTAGTCTTTCATCCCTGGATGCGAGATTTGACCATTTTAGATAAGAAGACCCTTTGTGTGTCAGTTTGGCTTGAGTTCCTAGGTTTACCCCTTCCGTGCAAAAGCTTTCCAACCACCATAATCACTTCCATAAACATGTTGTGTCAGTTTGGCTTGAGTTCCTAGGTTATTTGTGTTGAGCCTAATATATTTTATTAAGCTCGTCCACATATACACGTTGTGAAATTAGGAATACTATAATCATGATTTTTTATTAAACAAATAATTGATGGATATGTTCAAATATTTTTAAAAATTCCCTTAGTATCTTCAATATAAAACACTTTTAGAATAATTATTAAAAGGGATGTGATAGAATATAAAGCCTTAGCCCCTCACTAGGATTGAATTTTTCAAGGATTATGTAGTTTTTAGAGATGTTAGTTCCACTCTAAAGGTAAAGCAAGAATTATTGGAGTTTGTGGTCATAATAGTGTACTCAATCTTGAATGGTTTCTTTTGTAATGATAATATAGTAGCATTTTCATTCTTTCATATCTATTATACTCCATATTGAATAAGGAATGTTGTCTTTAGTAGCACTCATACATTCCCTAGAGTGTTTCCAACATGAGGCTTTCCCAACCTATATATATTGTTTATAAATATAACTATGTTTTCAAGATTGTAATACTAGGTAATAAGTGTCAATAAACCAAGTGAAACGTACCTTTTTAATTTATGTATAGTGGTTATGTACTTTGTAAAAGAGATTAGGAGTTATGTACTTAATTGTGTTTTAATTCCATTTTAACACTTTAGGAAAGCAACAACTTGAGGCCACGTTTAAATGAATCATTTTAATAACACACATATTTTTCTTCGTATATCAATAAAAGACTATATTTGTTTCTATTTTATAAATTGGCTCCATTATCTATTAATTATTTTAGGAAGTTGTGTATTTTCTAGGCTCACATTTCTCATGTCTATGTTGTAATAATATTAGTATACAATCAATGGATGTAAGTACAAAAATATTATAATATTTGGGGTGATTAAAAAGTATTATAGATAACTAGGAATGATTTGTATTCTAGTGAATGAATATCATAAAATATAATTTATCTTTCGTTATTCATTCATTATGAAGTTAATTGTATAGGGATAGATCATGTTGTTATGTTAACATTTTGAACAACCTACTCAAGAATTTGTGAATATTATCCATTATGTAAATCTAATATCTAATAGCATTTCAATTTTTAGAATAACATAATGTGGGTTAGTGACAAGAAAAATAGGGTCTAATTCAAGGTTGATTTATCTTTTAGAAGAATTTATCAAAATTGTTTGATATTTTATTATTATGTAAAGATTGAAAGGAAATTTGAAGCCATAATGAACTATTTCCACACAATCCCACGAGAGAAATAATTTCAAATAAGTATTCAAAATCCATAATGCAAAAGACTAGAAAGATGTATCATCAAGATGACATATAAGATGTACCTTGGGAAAACCCTCATGAGAAAAAAAAACATTGCCTCCAAAAGAACTTGCACATTAAATATATTAGCTCATGAACAAATATTAAAATGCACTTGCAAAATGTTATGATATTTTTTGGATATATTTGTAAAAATCAAAATTATAGTAGACCACTTTGAGGGGGTTACCTCCAATAATTAGAAAATATGATATGAATTGAATAAAATATAATATGATGATTTAGGAGGAACATCTATTCCTTTATTTATAAGCTTAACCATGTAGGGACATACCCCTTCATCCTAATAAATAGTATTTAAGGCATTAACTAAAACTAGTGTTAAGGTTAAGCATGCCACAAGTGCTTAACTCATTATACTTAGGCTCATATATATTATATTCTTAGCATATATAATATTAAGGTAGAATATTAGGGACGTAGCAAGCCCCTCCCCTTACAAAAGCATTGTCCTCAATGCTTAGCAATTTTGGATGCTTTGGTATGAATTGCTTATCTTCCCATGTGGCATCTTCAATTGGCATATATTCTTCCACTTGATTAGGAACTCAGAGATAGCTCTATTTCGCAATTGTTTCACTCTTTTCTCAATATTTTTCTTAGGTTCTAAAATAAACTTTCCTTCTTCATCTAACTCAAGCAATTCTAATTAGATTGGAATATTGTTACCTATTACCTTATTTAAACAAGAAACATGAAAGATAGGATGAATTTTGGAAGATGGTGGAAGTTCTAACTTATAAGCTACACTTCCTATTCGATGGAGAACCTTATAAGGACCATAAAATTTAGGTTTGAGCTTCATGTTGTTATGTTTCTTGAGAGAAATTTGTTTATAAAGTTGTAATCAAAGAAATACCCAATCTCCCTCATCAAAATTTCTCTCACTGCGATGTTGATCAGCTTGTTGTTTCATTCTATTTTGAGCCATAACTAAATTATCCTTGAGGATTTGTAGTATTTCTTGTTAGTGTTGAATATGGTCCTCTACTGCATGAGCTTTGGAATGAGATTGCAAATAAGAAGTAGCAGATGGTGGAGGGTAGCCATAAAGAGCCTCAAATGGAGTCATTTTAGTGGATGTGTGAAATGATGTGTTGTACCACCATTTTGGTAATGGTAGACAGCTCTAGGAAAATTCACCACTAGCAATTCACTGACATAAAATTCACCGTCAACAATTCATTGGGGAAAAATTCACCATCACCAACAATTCACCACCATGGAAAATTAACTGCCAAAAATTCATGCAATTAATTTTTCACACTATGAATTTTCCAGCGGTGAATTGTTGGTGGTGAATTTTCCATATGCCATGGTAGACATTTGGACCATTATTTTTGTTTATCAAAGGTAAAACAATGTAAATATCGTTCTAAACATTTATTCACAATTTTTCTTTGGCCATCAGATTGTGGATGATAAGAGGAACTATGTACTAGTTTTATACCCCATGTTGTAAATAAGTTTGTCCCAAAATAAGTTAGTAAAGATAAGGTCATGATCACTCACTATGATTTTGGGAATTCCATGAATATTTTTTCCACTATACTTGCTTGAAATGGATGAGAAAGCCCACAAAAATGTGCATAATTGGTAATTATATCCACAACAACAAAAATTACATCAAGATTATCAAATTTTGGTAGCTGGCTTGTAATGAAGTCCATTGATATTTCCTCCCAACATTGTGTTGGAATGCCTAAAGGTTGTAAGAGGCCATGAGTCTTTATTGTTTCACCTTTATTTCTTTGGCATATTAAATATTCAGCCACAAATTTTTTGACATCCCCTTTTAAGCCTTCCCAAAAGAAATATTTCTTTATACAATGATAGGTCTTTAGAAACCCTAAATGTCCTATTGGTGAGTCATGCATTTGAGATAATATATATTCTTTTAAATTAGAATTTTTACATAAAAATAAACTATTTTTGTACCATAATGTATCTTCTTTCCAAACATACTTATCAAAAGAAGATGGATCATGTTGAATTTTTAGAATGAGATCATGTATTTGAGGATCATTTTTCCACTCATTTCATGCATCTTCTAATAATTTTGGTTGTATTAAGGAAATGGAATAAATATTTGATTCCTCTACTTCTTTTCAAGAAAGGGCATCAGCTACAATGTTTTCCTTACCCTTTTTATGGATGATTTCAAAGTCATATCCTAGCATCTTGGTAACCCATTTTTGTTGTTCTAATGAGGATAGTTGTTATAAAAAGTATTTTAGACTCTCATGATCTATATTAACTTTGAAATGCCTTCCCATTAAATATTTATGCCATTTTTTAATTGCGTGAATAATGGCTAACATTTCCTTCTCATATGTGGGTCTGAGCAAGTTTTTCCCTTTGAGTTGTCGACTCTTAAATGCTAGTGGACACCCTTCTTGCATTAGTACTACCTCAATTCCATGTCCAGAAGCATCACATTCTACCACAAATGTTTTAGAGAAGTCTAGGGTAGCTAGTATTGGGGTTGAAATGAGAGCTTCTTTTAGTTGTTGGAAGGCCTAAGAGGATAGCTTTGACCATGAAAAGGAATCCTTTTTAATAACATTATTAAGGGTGATGCAATACGAGCATAATTACAAATAAATATTTTATAGTATCCCATTAGACCTAAATATCCTCTCAACCCTTTGATATTTTTAGGTTTTGGCCATTCTTTTATAGCAACAATCTTCTTGGGGTCTACCTTAACACCTTCATGTGACACCACATGTCCCAAGTATTATATTTCCTTTACCCCAAAGACACATTTAGATGGCTTGGCATAGAGTTGATTATCTTCCAATACTTGTAATATCTTCTCTACATGTTGCAAATGTTCTTCCCATGATTTACTATAGATAAGAATATTGTAGTTAGGGAAAATCAGATATAAAACTAAAATAGCAAGATATCAAACCCTAACTAGCACAATAGAGTACGAATAAGAATGAAAATCAAAATAACAAGCAAATGCAAACCCAAATCCACGCTAAACATGATTTATCTCCATTGCTCTTCTCAACCTCGCATGAGAATGCAAGATTTCAAAGGATTGTTGATGGAGTAATGTTGGTTGCTCACTATTTCAGCATAACATTAAGATGAAGATGATAGATGGTAGAGGATAGATAGATAGATAGATAGATGAGAATTTTGGAAGGATTTTGGCAGAGTGAGGATACTAGAAGAACATGGATCCAAATGCCCTGTGTGAGGCTATATTTATAGGCAAGAGCTGATAAGATTCAATGGCTAGGATTAAAAGTCAATTGTGTGATGTGTATGGCTAGGATTAAAAGTTGATTTTATTGCCTATGACACACATTAAGTGGGTTATGACATGAGGCTAAAATTAGGATGTGAGGGAATAAGTGGGATTCTTGTATTTATCTTGGAGAGAAAAGATGCCTATGATGCACAATGAATTGGGGCTAAAAATAGGATGTGAGTGGGAATCTCATGATTTAAATAATAAAATTATTTAAATGATTTGTGCATGTGAAGAATTGTAGTGGTAATGAGTGAGGGATTAATTCAAATATTTAATTTGAATTAGTTTGAGACATGTGAAGGGGAATTAATTAAATAAATGAGATTTATTTAATTAATTGGGAAGGTGATTAAGTGGAATAAATGGGATAAGTGGGATAATGTAATGACCTAGGGTAAAATATTACAAGATGTCTTACAAGGTCATGTATTGACTAGGTAATGTTATGACATGGACAATTTCGGGTGTGTACAAATATCATCGAAGAAATCCACCACAAATTTGTGAAGAAATGGGTGAAGTATTGAGTTCAAGAGGCTTTGAAAAGTTGATGGGATATTAGTTAAACCAAAAGGCATTACTGAGAGTTCATAATTTCCTTCATGTGTTCTAAAAGTGGTTTTATGTATATCCTCTTCCTTTATATTAATTTGATGAAAACAAAAATGCAAATCTAACTTAGTAAAGAAAACAACACCATTTAGTTCATCTAATAATTCATCAATAGTAGTAATAGGAAACTTATCCTTAAGGGTGAGCTTGTTTAGTCCCCTATAATCAGGACACATTCTCCATGATTCATCCTTCATTTTAACCATAACTATTGCAGATGAATAGGAAATTCTACTAGGACGAATAATTCTTGAATCCAACATTTCCTTGACTATTTTTTTCAATTTTGGACTTTTATTCATAAGGATAACGATGCTTTTGAGAAAATTTTAAAGAATGTACAAGGTAGCAAAGTTGTGTTCTACACTATGCTCTACATTTCTTCATGGTTGAATATGTGCTTGTATGGTTTGGATGAGATGATTAGAGGTGTTCAAAGGTGTTATATCCAAAGTTTTAGGTTATGGATCATGTGAAAGTGGAAGTTGTGTTTGAAAATATGTTTGCTTATGAAGAAGGTTGTCTGGGAGAAATAGAATTGCTCTGCATTTCTCCATGTTGAGGTTTCTTATCTTGCAGATTTGGGAATGTGCTAATATTGTCTGTATCTACCTTCCTTGGAGTTATGTGTGTTCAGTTGTTCCACAAGGTTGGCTAGTGAGGAGTATGTCTATGGTAGTGTGGCTGATCGCACAAGATGTTAAGTATTCTCAATTGCAGGTGGTTGCGGTAGTGTTGCAGAATATTCTAATGATGCTAGAATGTTACACATTGTTGTGTATTTACCTAGTTACTTTTACCTAGCTAGATGAAATATTTGCATAGGTGTGTGTGTTTGTAACTTTGATGGAAATAAATGTGAATGTACTTTATTTGCATGAGTCATTGGAAATATAATGAATAAATGGTTGATTCAAATTGATGATATATATGTCTTAATTCTAACTATAGAATATATAATGCAAATGATTGTTTTGTGATCAATTGACTACATTTGCAAATGTTCCAAGTTGGTTGCATGTACAAGTTCACACCTCTGAAAGGGAGGAGAAGTATCACTCAAGAGAAGAGTTTTAGTCTGCTAACCCTTAATGAGTCTAACTAAGCTTTCATACACTCACCTTTAGATTGGTCAAATCAAGTCAATAGATACGAGAAAAGGTAAGATACCTTGGTTTGGTTGTTTAGGAGAGGTTTTTTTTTATTGTGAGATCATGCTTGAATTAAGTGCTTCAGTTTCTTTATATTTATGAGTACTTCTTTAAGAGTACAATCAATGAGATATATGCATAAGATGTATATATCCATACATATACACATGTCTATGGTGAACTCATACACATGAATAAAGATGTACATAAGTATACGTAGATAGACGTATCTACACATGCTTATGGACGGATTACCCATTTGCATGGGAACATCGAATAGACAAAGCGACATGTATATATGTATGTATATATACTTAGTGTATATATGCCAGTCGATGATATTGCTATTGTGTATGTTTGAAGGTAATGTTATATATACGATGAATATGTATGTATATGTGTATATATATATTGATATATGTGTATGTATTGATGTGAAGGCAACATACATACAAGTATATTAATATATATAAATATACATATGTATATATGTATACATGTGCGATATTAATTTGGATAATAAATGAATATAAGTTTATGCATTCCAATATTGAATGACGTATAATTATAATTGTATGAGTTGATATATATATATACATGTGCGATATTAATTTGGATAATAAATGAATATAAGTTTATGCATTCAAATATCGAATGGCATATATTTATAATTGTATGAGTTGATATATATATATATACACATATATATACATATATATAATAACATGTTAAGTTATATACATATGTATAATATAATATATATACCATGGATATATATATACATACATTTATATATATATAATTGATAAATTATAATGTTTGAATAAGTGTTGAATATATATTAAGTGCTAATGTTTTAATGCGAAGCGCATATTATAGAAAATATAGTGTATAATGCATATCTTAAATAGTGTAAAGCACAACAATAATATGTAGCACGCACTAAAGGCAACACTGTAAATATTTATCAAGAATTACCATGCTTTGCAAAATGTGCGCAGTACATTAAAAGGTGTGTGGAAATGGTTATAAGACATACTCAAGAGTATTGAAGGCAATTTGAAATGCATTTAAAATCTTTGACTTGGTCTTTTATCTGTAAACACCAAACAACACGTAAGAAGTTTATGTGGCACCAAATTATGAATAACTGCATTGCTTTAAAAGTCTATTTTATGAGCTCTGGCCAACGATGGAAACCAAATTGAATTGGAGAATAAGTCAAGTAGAAGCTGGCATGGATAGAGTCGACCTATGTGATTATTTACCTTGCATTTTTTAGTGGTGTTCTTGGTTTCCATGAATGAAGCAACTTGTGTTATTTTGTTGAGTCTTAAGTTAGAAATCTACCACCTTTTATTTGCTATGCTGAGTCGAATCAAATGAGCGTAGATGTTGATTTTTGTGTATAAATAGAGGCATTCTTGTCTCAAAGGACACATATATGCATTTTGCTATTAATTTTCTGAGAGTTACTCTATTCTTCTCTGTTTTGTGAGAGAGTTAGAGAGTGGTTTTTGTTGACACCAAAATTTCATGAGGTAACAGTGTCTTATGGGAAACTCAGTTTATGGGGGACCCTTTTGCGCTAAACTGAGTGACCTCTGGGTTTTTAGAGGAGTCGGCTTCTTCTATAATGGGGGTTTGGAAAGGGAAAAGGAAACAAATATAATAAAATAAAGTCTAACCTAAGGCGATGTGCCAAGACTTAATGATAGGCACGATAAATCATAGATCTAAGGGCCTGATTGGTGTTTGTAGTGTTCCAGAAAATTAGAAACTAAAGATTACAGCATAGACAATCCATTCATTGACATAAAATAATATTGCATACATTCCTACTACTAGGAAGAGTCATTTGACATGGTCTAGGTCAACAAACTTGCATTCAACATATATAGAAGTTCTCAAATGAAATGTCCAGACAATAAAAGCACAGTTTATAGTTTCATCAAATAGCATAAAAAATAGAAAGGTCGAACAATTGGCACAGTCTGAGAGTCTTTGAAATAAAATAAAACAGCAATAAAGGCCTGGTGTCTTTAACCAAAACCAATGTTTCCTCCAAATTTTGGACCCTTTTCTCACAACAGAGAAAAGTATGTATAGTAGGAAAAAAAAACCCCCCACTGCTTCGGAGAGTAGTAACAGAAAAGATTTCGCAATCCCCTGGCAATGATGCAAAAATTAGAATATTCCCCAAACCGTTGCAACAAAAATGATTTGAAACCAAGCATCTGATCATTCCAGGAATAGGTGCATCCTCTGCAAATGATGGCGGTGGTCCCAACAAGGCTTAATCAGACAAGTGTCACCATCCTGAGCAAATGATTATGACACGTAGTGGCCAATAGCAGCATTTGGTTCATCTGGTCCATCGCTCGAATATGAGATCCACCAACTAAGCACGTGGGGTAGCCTTTTGTTGCTTGTCTGAACCTCTCTCTCTTGCTACTGAAGACTTGCACTAAGGCTACACGTGTCGAATGGGCGAAGCACTTCATGAATAGTGGAGGGAACGATCACTAGCCGGTCACAAAAGAGACACGTGGCAGCATTTCGCTACCCGCGGTTGTTCTTTAATCTCTACGTTGAAAGTTTTGCGAAGAGCAGACACGTAGCAAGAGTACACCGCATATAGCAATTGTGGGGCCCACCAAAATTTTTGGGAATGAGGGCTTTGTGGCACTTGAGTGGATCCCAATGAGGTAGCAAGACGAATGATAAAAAGTATCCTACAGCCACGACACGTGGAAGCATAGAGGGGTTTCTCGGGTTGCGAAAAGAATGCAAAAACTCAGGGTTGCGAGGAGTAGACACGTGGAGCGAGAGAGCAGAACTTAGATAAAAGGCCAAGTTGATTACTTGCGATGCACGAGCCGATGCATAGAGGAAAATACACTCGAAGGGAGATCGTTAAATATTTATTAACAACTTTTGGAGACTACTAGGGGTGTTTCGCTTGAGGAACGAAGAACACAAAATTTCTCTAGTTTACAGGCCAGAGTGTCATTTCATTAGATAATGGAGTCAGAGATTGGAAAGAGCTGCCTGCAGAGGTGACCATTCATCCTCAAATGGCTTCACCATGTTGTGCAAGTTCTCTTGTGCTCCACTTAGATCAATAGTTTCTTTATGAGATAGTGCATTAGGTAAACCAACCCCTACTTCACAATGAAATAGTAGTTGTGCAAGCAGATGAATCACTCCCTCAATGTTGGTTGCAGTGGGAGGATGATTGAAATTTTTGAAAGCATCCGGATCATTTTCCCTTTCTTCTATTCTTTCTGCAATCTGCTCGGTTGTGGCAATAGAGCCATTTTCAAGGAATGGGGACGACAAACCCATCATGGTTAACTCAGAGAAACTCCCCTATATATTATCCAGTGTCTTGCTTAGAGTAGCCGCGGTTGCTTTAGTGCGCTGGAAGGCAGAGTGGCAATGGATGAACTTATTTGTCGTCTGAGCAGTAGCATCCTGATCTTCAATATCTGCTCTAGCGAGGTTTTCATCAACGACCAAGTATAGCTCGATGAGCAGAGCTTTTGCTTCCAAAACCTTCTCCAAGATGAACCGCGGGAACTACTCAATCATATCATGATCCTCCTGGCTCAAATTTGATGCCTTGGAAATGAATCGAAGGGTAGGTTGCAGTGCTAGGAAAAATATTTTAATCTTTTCCCAGTGAGAGATGTACAACTGCCTAACCAAAAAAATAATTTATGGTTGTGTAGCAGAAGATAGGAGAGAGATTTTAAGAGAAGCAATCTTCGCATCCATTGAATTAATGGCCTTAGCCAATTCTACCCTTTTCTTTTTTTCAGACGCTAGTTGCTCCGCAGAGCTACTCATTTTTTTATTCCAATTCTCTTCGGCTCAAGAGTGATTTGCTAAGTGCATGTCCAGAGAAGACTTTGTCTCTTGGAGCTCTTCTTCTAATTGAGCTTTTAGGCCCTTAAATTCAACCTCTTTTTCTTGTATTTTCTGCTCATATTGAGATTGTTGGTGGTCCAAAGCTTCATTCCTCTAAGCCATTCCTTGAATATACTTAAGGCAAAGTCGCTCCAGCTCTTCATTCTTCAGTCACAGATTCTGTTTCGTCTCCTGATTCTTAGACTATAGCTCTTTTACCATGGCAGGGTCAATAGTCTGAATCTTTGCAAGTTCACCCTAAAGTCTATTCTTCTCACCCTCTACTGCCAGCGCCCTCTCTGTCATACGTGCAACATTCGCCTCTAGGGATTTCTCTTTTTTCTCCAAAAAACTAACCCTTTCCCTTACCGCTTTAAGCTGCTCATCCTTCTTCTTTAGCTGGCGACCAATTTTAAGGAAGTCAGAGGTGACCACCTGTTGTGTTTCCTCTATGATCTCAACCTTATCCTGCAGTCGGGCCACCTTCATGTAGAGCCCTACGCATATATTTCATAATTTTCTAGGTGCATCTCCCCCTAAGGCTTGGTTACTCTCGGGCACATGGTTGCAAACTTTAATTCCTGTCGGGTCTCATCATAAAGATTCTGTATTTTTGGCTCAGTAGAAGCACTGTCTTCTTTTGTCCTGCGCTTTCGCATTCTACTTGCGCAAGCCTCCTTTCCACAATCAATCTGTGCCATAAATTTGGCTGGTGACGAAACCAGTCCACCTACGAAAGGAGCACCAGAAGGTAGGGCATAGGGATAGGTAACCCTCATAGGCATGAACATTTGTTTCTTCTGGAGAGTGACGATTTGCGGGGAGAAGTGGGGCACGTTACAAAGCTTGGTTTGAGGACCAGCAAAAGGGCTAGTCACTTGTCATGACTGAATTGGTGAATCGACCGAAGGACTCATAGGTTGGGATGGTGAAGGAGTTGTCATTGCGGAGTCAACCTATTGCGATGTAAGAGGATCCACAATAATAGTAGAAAAAGTCATACCCGCAGAGGGCACGCTTTCAGAAAGTGAGGCAAGGAGAGCTTGAGCAGCAGCATCGAGCGTAAGGGTTCACGGAGGAGTAAGGCAGGGTGGAGTGGTCTGCGAGAATTGGGTGAAACCTCCCATATATGTTGGATTAAAAGTGGGAAATAGAGGGCCAATACTCATGGTAGGGATCGTCGCTAAGGTAGGGGCAGATACTAAGGAATGAGAAGTAAGGGAAGAAGGAGCGAATTTTACCTATTGACTGGTCGATGGAGGATATAAAATCATTGGTGACTCTTCCCTAGCCTCAGGCTCCTAGCTAGCTGCAGCACTTGTCTTTCAGCGGGTTCTTGCAAACCTTCTCCGATAATGCTCTTTGTGCACTGCCGCTTTGCAAGCGGGGTCTCTCGAGCTTCGATAGCTATTGTCGTTTGCTGCTGTGATACCCTGGCTTCCTTAGCAGCCCAAGTAAGTGTATTTGAATCCCTTGATATATTAAAACACACATATGTGGCCACATAGGCGAGTTTTCCAAACCCCTTTTCCTTCGGCGCGGAGGACATAGAAGTTGTTGCTTCTTCTTTTTGCTCATCGAACTCATCCTCTGAGTCCTCGCTCCTATTAATTCTAGAGTCTGAGCTGGGGTGGTCATCATACAACCATTGTTAAAATTGCTTGTCCTCCTTCAGACTATCATAAAGGGGCATCCAATTGTCCTATCTCTTGGCGATACTTCCAGAAAGCTTCTATTTTTCATCAGTCCATTCCTCATCCTTCCGCAACTTGTTATACATGGTGCATTCCATGTGAACATTATCCTTGGCCACCGCCACAACAAAGTAGAACTTGTGCCATGGCCCTTTGTTATCTTGCATGGGAATACGTGTCAATTCAACAAAATTTTCATCCTTGTCTGCCCGCGGGTTACACCGCTTCTCCGAGTAAAGTCAGGGAACATGTGTAACTTTCATGTGTGGCTCTAGAAAGTCATTGAAAGGGTTGTAATCCCACTTGTCATTTACCAAAACCAATCCTAAATGAGCCAGTTTATCCTACAATAACTGATTTGATTATTTTTTTAACAGAGTCACTGATTTGAAATTCTTCGGACAAGTGAAAAATCCTTTTCTCTTGACAATTTTGCTGCTACAGAAGGTAAAATCAATGATACACACCTCCCTATACATTTTACACGTGAGCACCCTATCTATGACGCAGGCTGGGAGAAGGAAAGGTTGACCAGTGAAGCCCTACATCCAGAGAATCATGAAATTTGTTCCTAAGAACCAGTCACAGGTGGGAGTGAAACTTTGCATATATCCGGTTTGATCCCTGTGGAGCTGGATTATGTCACCTTCTCCTCGTAAATCATGCAAGACCGGAGTTATGAAATAATATGAAAAATGCATAATAATCATATGACACGGAAAGGAAAGGCGTCCATGTGGATATTGGCTTCCTCTTACCCCGTTCATAAAAAAATGATAATTCAAAATATCGGGCGAAGAAATCAGGGTTTTGATGTAGGAACATGTGAACCAGGAAAGAAAGAAATCTAAAATTTCCCTCCGCTGGGTAATTCTTTATTTGTCATATCATTTCATCTACCATGAACTCAACAAAATCATACTAGAAGGTATCGTGTTGTTTGCGGAATTGGAAGGTTGGTCGCAGTTGAAAGGTTTCCACCATCTCATCAAAGTCTCAGCCGCATACAAAAGCTAGCATGGACATGGCGTCCTGCATATCCTCGCGTAATGCACCGCGCGGCAACGGAATACTTGGTAGTTTAGCACTTGGGACATTTTTCTTACCAATCTCCTCCAACAAGAAATCTGAGTTCTTTTTCATCGTCTTCCATGTTTTTTCTCCTTTGCCAGGGTAAAAGGACTCAATGTTCTCTCTTCTTTTACTTGGGTCTAGGATGCATAGCATATGCCAAATGGTCTATGGGGTGATGTGAACTCTTAAGTTTCAGCCCTTGACGTAGCGGGTGCTAGGGTTATAACACTGGATGGCAGCGTCAACTATCTCTGGGCAGTAATGCACCAGCGGGACCATGTATTGTGGAAGACCACTGTACCAAACCTTTCTTGCTGTAGACGTGTCTTCCTATGGTGTCGTCAACCTTGCACAGGCTGCTTCTCTTAAGGATTTAGATTTTTTTGCGAGCTATGGGTCATAAATATTATCCCATTTCTCCTCAACCCTTTTCTTGTTTCTGCAATCTTTGGGCCTGCTCAGCTTTATCGTATACACCCTCTTCAGCTTGCTTGGTATACTAGGCATAGCATATTCCAAATCCTCATAGACATACACATCCTCTGACGACCGTATGGTTGTAAACAACTCCTGGCCAATCTCCTGCATTTGCTGAGATGAGCTCTCTAACATTTTTCTTCAGATGAAGACTTTTGCAAGTTTTGGACTCTATTATTCTTATCAGGCTCTGGATACGCTAAAAAAAAAACTTCTTTGCACCTTGGACTTTGGCGTTTTTGAAAAGACTTTGAATCATTAAACCTTTTCATGCAATATTTGGCTATCTTTTCTCAAGGTGGTAGAGGAAAACATGTTTTTTGCATTCAATTCGACATGTACCGTTAATTTCGTGATTCGTGCAAAATGAACTACTTGCCATTTTGAGGCGACAAGAGTTCTTTATTGCATTTGGAAACCATGTGATATGTTGTGATTCCCTTGAAACTTGAGCTGGTAATTTTCTTTCTAACCTTGCGTTAGTATGTGCTGGTAATTAATATCCTAGATGGAATGATTAAGCCAATGCAAACGATCACGACCTGAAAAGATATGGATATTGCCTTGGGCTATGGGAAACACCTGTGAGATGACACAATAGCCTATGACCGTGTAGCTTATTATTGATGAGCGCCACCTTTGTAAATCTAATTAATTAGCCCCTATTAATCTAGCATGCATTGAACCGTACCTCCGCATATGCAACTAGTCTGGAAATGCGAGCAAACGTAGGCATGCCTTTCAAGTTGGCATCTAGTTATCATCACGTTTTTTCTCAAAATGGATTAGCATGCGTCTTCTCTTCTTTTCTATAAATAGGCCGGTAAGTAGTGAGGAAATCACACTTAGCATTTGAGCAGTGATAGGTTGTTGGCACAGTTTTAAGCAATTTTTTCTCATAGGCTGGGTGGTAGGTAAGTTTCAGTATTGGTTAGAAGGTATAAGCATAGTGTCAGAATCATGGATACTCCTGTTAGGTTAACCTCTTATAAGTCACAGACAATGTTTCTGGGGGAGGTTTCCACTAGGCAGATGAAAAGAATGACCAGGAATAAGCATTCCTTAGTTTTGGTAGCCATAAAATGGGTTCTAGGTAGGGACTGCATAGAGTACGAGGATAAGTACCGTGTGAATACTAATATTTGTTCACACTTTGTAGTGTCAATGTTAGACATTGGCATCCCCAGGCCTCTCATCCTGAAGCTGGTCAAGGAAATGTTTCCAAGAAAGTACCTAAATGGCCTAGGTGAGATTTTTGCTCACGCTGCATATGGGGTAGGCCTGCCATCAGCCAACGACCTCCATCGCTACATTGAGGAAGAAGTGATAGTTGTATGGCTGTCATTTCTCAGTGGATTTCACCTTCAGACATGCGACGAGCATCAACAGAGGGCTACACAGGCCTTGCACTTTCTATTATATGGCTACAATGTGATACCATTCTACAACGTCGATTGGTATACCAACTTCAGGAACCTGGTGTTTCCCCCGCCAATGGCGGTTGTGCCAAATGATGTTGCTTCTGCTGTCGAAGAACTTGTTGATGAAGATACGGTTGGCGCCACTGTAGAAGAAGCGATAGACACTGGCATAGATGTGTCAATTGATGCCTCTCGTGCCCTTAGATGAAAAGCCTCCCTGCTCCTGAATAAAATGCCTTCCTTAGCCATTTTGCAATGTAAAAAAAAAAGAATATATATAAATAGATATATATATTTATAAAAATCCATGGCACTTTCTTTCATTTTGCATTTCAATTTTATGGGTTCTTTTATAGCATATGTGTTCATTTTATTTGCACATGGGTGTGTTTTATGTAAAGCAATTCCGCTGCTCTATCCTCCGTAATAATGGGTTATTTCCACAGAAACTTAAACCAATTTCGAAAAAGACCGGCCAAAGAAAGGGAAATAAAATAAAAATATTATTCACATATGTACAAAAATAGAACTCGACACTTAATGGAACAGCTTAAGATGAATCCCATTAACCGAGATTCCTAAGGGTTCCTGTTCCATATTTTCTAACTCGAAAGCGTTATGCTCCCTGGACCGAATGATTTTAAAGGGGCCCTCCCATAGACTATCAAATTTACCATGCTGACTTGGCTTAGCAGCCCTTTTATCATACTTCAGTACTAAGTCTCAGCACTTTAGGCCTTCGTCAGAAGCCTTCTTGTCAAACCATCGCTTGACCACTTGTTAGCAGTTTGTCATGGCTATTAGGGAATTCTCCCTTTTTTCTTGTACTTCTAACAGTTTGGCAAGCCGAACCTCCATGGCGCCATTTTATTCTATCTCGAGAGATTCAACAGTTGGAGTGTCATAATCTCCATAGATATAGGTAATAGTGCCTCTTTCTCGTATACCAACTCATAAGGAAAAGTCTTAAGGACTTGATTAGGAGTTATGCGGTATTCCCAAAGCGTTGCTCAGAGGTTTTTATGCCATTCCCTCTGGTGTTCTGAACCAATTCTTTTAAGGAGTCGGACTAGGCTCTTGTTTGTTGATTTTGCTAGGTCATTTCCCTGCGGGTAATAATTTGATGATGTCTTAAGGAATATGCCATTTGTTAATGCAAAGAGACATACCTTTGTGCCTAGGAAAGCTTTGGCATTATAAAAAATGATAGTCTTCATAGGACCGAACCTTGTCACCAGCTCTTCGAGGAAATCCACAATCTCTGTTTCTGTTACGTTTTTAAGTGAAACGGCCTTCGTCCATCTTGTGAAGTAATCTATGGCGGTCATAATCCACTTGTGTCTGACACTAGAAGCTAGATTAATCATCCTGATGAAGTCCAGGCCCCATTGTGCAAACAATTCATTTGCCACTATAGGTTTGAGAGGCATTGCAGAATTCTTCCTTTTGTCAGTAAAGAACTAGCATTTTTTGCAAGATTTTACCAAAGAGTGGGAGTCATTGAAAAGTGTAGGCCAATAGTAACCTGTGCACATGATTTTGATGGCGGTGGTCTTAGCAGAGAAGTGTTCGCCCGCAGTGCTATTGTGGAACACGTCAAGGATCCTCTTTGCTTGCTCTGAAGTAATGCATCATAGGAGTAGACAATTGAAATTTCTTTTGAAAAGGACCCCCTCCACTAGCGTATATCGACAATTTTGCAACCGGTAGTATCTCCTCTTTTGGGATGAGAGACCTGGCGGATACTTTCCGGTTTGCATTAACCTCATTCTATCTGTCAACCAGCAACCCTTCGATTCTACCTCATTTATTAGAACAAGCTCTAGTTGCTCTTTTATGGCGGGTATCTCCTCATCTTGCGCCATGTATTCGCACAGTCCTCTTCCTCTGATGGTTTTAGTGGGTTTGACCTCAATATCATATTCAAGGATTTTGGTGAACCAATTAGCTCTTTTTTATGTGATTTCTCTTTCCATGATATATTCGCGCACATTGAAATGAGAGACATAAACAAACACTTTGTTGCAAGAAACTATATGGTGAAACTTTTTAAGTCCCTTCACTATTGCAAAGGCCTGTCTTTCGACGAAATTATAATTCGTCTCATATTCCTTCTAGGTCTGGGAGTAGAACGCCACTAGATGTTCTTCCTTTCCTTCATCATCTTTTTGGGTTAGGACAATAGCGATACTGGACTTGCTACTGGATGCATACATTATAAAATACTTAGATAAATCTAGATTAACTAATACCAGAGCTGAGGAAATAGCTTCCTTGACCTTTTCAAAGGCTTCCTGAGCTTCGGTCATCCACTTGAATGCATGGTCCTTTTTAAGCATCAGGGTGATCGGCCTAATTATTCTCGCAAAGTCATAAATAAACTTGCTAACAAAATTTACCTTGCCCAGGAAGGACTGAACACCTTTCTTATTCGTTGGAAGGGGAAGTTCCTTGATAGCTTTCACCCATTCGGGGTTGATTGAAATTCCTTCCTTATATACCACATGTCCTAACATCTTGTCTTGCGGTACTCTGAATACTCAATTTTTCGGATTTAGGGAAACCCTGAACTCCTGGAACTTTTGAAAAACTATTTCTAAGTGGTCAAAATGATCATCCTTAGATTTAGAAAACATAGTAAGATCATTCAAATAAATTAGAATAAACTTATTTATTAGCTCACTGAATGCGATATCCATCTCCCTCTGGAATGTTGCCCCTGCGTTGGACAAACCAAAAGGCATTTTAGCATATGAAAATGTTCCCCAGTTTGTGGTGAACATGGTATTGTGCTGATCCTCTTCTTTAACTCGGATCTGATTATAACTAGAGAAACCATCCAACAGAGAAAACATTTATGATCCTGCAACCGTTTTTAAGATTGACTCCATAAAAGGCAGCAGATAATGGTCCTTCAGGGATGCTCTGTTTAGGTCTCAGAAGTCCACACATAAACGAATATCTCCATTCTTCTTTTGGACCGAGACAAAATTGGATACCTAAGTATTATGCTTGATTGAGAAGACAATGCATGACTCAATTAGCTTAGTTAACTCTTGCGCCATTAGCGCTTCAATTTTAGGGTTTACTAGCCTCTACTTTTGTCGAACTAGTTTTGCACCTTCGCTCAATCATCTGTTGAATGATATCAGGATCATATCCCTCCAGATCATCATAGGACCAGGCCACTACTCCATATTTTTCATAGAAACTGATGAGTCTTGCTTTATCATGGTGCGGGATGTCTTTCCCGACTCAAAGATTCCTGCCATTTGAGACCTGAAGGTCCACATAATCACTTTTGTCTGCTACAAACTTTCGCTTATCATTTTTTGCATCATCACAATCAATTTTTTTTTAAGAGTAACCAATCCTTTCAGAATCTTGTTAGATTTGAGTTGCATAATTTATCCTTCATAAGTTTCGGTAATCTTTGGTTGAAGCTGATCGGCGAATTCCCCTGACTGTTGGATGACGAGGTGATGTGTTCATCACTTTCAAAAACTTTCCAACTCTGATCATTGTTAGGAATCGCCGGTCGGACTAGTACTCGCACTGAATGTTCATTATGTATAAGGTCAGAGGCAAGATCAAACTAAGCACCAATCACGGCCATGCGATCTGCATCATTATTTTGTCCTCGGGGAATAGTCTAGATGTTGAAGGCTTCAAAACTCTCAACCAGGTCCTAGACTCGATGCCGATAGGATCTCATGTGGACATTCCTTGCTACGGAAATCCCTTGGACTTGGTTGACTATCAGTTAGGAATCTTTGAACACCATTAATTGCTTAATGCCCATTCATTCTGCAAGGCTTAAACCTTGAACTAATCCTTCATATTCAGCCTCATTGTTTGAACAAGTGAAATGGAAACGGAAAGACCTTAGCAATTTTTCCTCTTGTGGGGATATTAGACATATCCTCGCTCCAGCGCCTACTTTACTTCTTGCTCCATCAAAGTACAACATCCATAACTCATTTGCTTGGCTAGCTTCAGACTCTTTGGCAACCTTTGGGAGTACTTGGTCTTCATCATAAATTACATAGGTGACCAATCCTGTAGCATGATAATTGCCAAAAGGGTCACTGTCCATGTGTTCACTCAACAAAGTGTCTTCTTTGTCATTCTGGTCTCCGCTCACCTTTTCTTCCTCTAGTAATTCAACGCAATACATTTCTTGCTTGGTGATAAAGGTATGCACGACTTCAAAATTGATCAGAGCTTCGTCTGCTACATGTTCAGAATGCAAAGCATCTGATTCTATCTTCATTTTTACGTCGTGCTTGGTTTTGAGTATCATATGTGACCAATCCAAGGATAGGTATCCACCCACCTTTGATGTAAATTCTCGAGATGGACAGAGACCAAACATAGGAGGAACATCTATGATCACAGTGTCTTACGACATCGTGATACTAGGGCAAGCAAATAGAGTTAAAGGAAGTGCCTTGATGACACCTATGGTTTCAACTTTGTTCCCATCAAGCTGCATTACCCCCCTTTTCATAGGTTCATAGCCGAGCCCTAAAGCTTTGGCTATCCATTTAGGCATAACCATGGTGCTAGCGCCAGAATCAATCATAGCATTGTGCAATAACTTCTTTCCTATAATGAGAGTCAAGAAGAAGGGTTGGAGTTTTAACTTATCTCTAACTTCAACATGGGATTCTTTTGTATTGTTTGTAAAGACTTTATCTGTCAGTATTTGATTAACAACCTCTGCACTGACAAACTACTTTGTTGGTGCTGTGTTGACCTCTTCTTGAAGCTCCTTTTGTAATAGCATTTTTTGCTTTGGAATAGCTAGAATGTCCCATAGAGACACATTAGCAGATGACTTCTTGAATTGTTCTACCACATTAAAAGGTGAAAAACTTGGAGGTTTCTGCTCCTTGGCTCTTGTTATAATAATTTCCTTTCATGGTTGAGATGGTGGCGGGGTGGTAGAAGTGTCAGGAATCTGATCGGAAACACCTTTGAGTTGCGGGTTGGCTAGATGTAGAACAACTAACTCGCTGGTAAATATCCTCTTTGAGCGCGTATTATAATCAAATTGCTCTTGCGGTGTTTTGGATATTAACGTATCATTAGCAAACACTGTTTCTTCTTCCTCCATCCAGGAAAAAAATGCGTGATCAAGAGCGATATCAGATTCTTGTTCTAGAGACATTCCTTACATTTGCATGGTAAGAACTGCACTCTCCATTTGTGGTGAGGCATATATATAACCTCTGTGATCTGTCGCCGCGCCTTGGCTACATTGCTTCGCCACCTTCTGTTGCAAGTTGCCACGCGGACAATTTCAGGGCATATGTGCATCGCTGCAAGGGAAGCACCATGGATTGATGTCATCAATGAGGTTGTTCTGCCCTATGGTTAATTCCCTACTCGAGCTCGGTGAAGCACTCACCAGTGGAGTAGGCACCGATACCATTTGGTTGGCGGTCAGAGCTGGTGGATTAGTACGAGACGCACCCTGGTACCGATTCTACTGATATGAGGACCGTCTGCCTTGATAGTTTTGATATGCAGGCTTCAGAGGCGTTGATTGATTTTACTTAAGAGTGGTTATATCATTTTCCATGGTCAGCAACATCTCTTTGAGGTTTCTCATTTCATCTTTGGAAGAACTCGATGTAGAAACTGCATTTTGTGGGGCTACCGCATATGTGTACATCGATTGAGGAGTTGTGGGCATGCTAGTCGACACGACTTCTTGTACTTGAATTGATATTTCAAGAAATATCAGCATAATAGGTTGAGGAGGCAACTTTCCGCAATCTATCAAATGATTCTCGAGCGGCTTTGACAATGACACCGTAAGCATCTAGTAAAGTAGCTCCTCCCAAAGACTTGATCATTATAGAAATGTCAGAATTGATGGACTTCAGATAAAATATGAAAGCCAACTCAGGAGTCAGGCGTATAGTAACAAGGATCCTCTGCCAATTTGTTTGAAATCGGGCATTAAAGTCCGTTAGAGCCTCCTGAGGGGCTCGTTTTATGACAAATAGTTGATAGTACAGTGAAGAGCGATCTTGGTCATTTGAGAGCCTCTCATAGAATGAATCTTTGAGCTCATCCCAGGTGCGAATAGTGCTAGGTGATAGTGTTTGGTACCAATCCAGCACCTTGCCTTTAAAAGATGCGGCGAGAAGCCTTAGAGCTACATTTTGTGTTGTGATCCCATGTACCAGACACAGGTCTACCACATCTTGCAAATGTTCTGCGGGTGTTCTTGAGCCATCTTTGGTAAACTTGGGAATAACTTTCATACCTGAAACCGGGATAGCACCCCAGACAGCAAGTGCTACTGGGGTTGCTAGGGGACTTTTGGCATCCCATGCCATGTAATTTTTGTTGGTGGCCAACAACATGGTTAGAGGAACGGGTGGTGGGAGTGGAACGGTTACCAACTAATTTGTGGCTTGCACTATTCGCAGTGGAGGTACCAGCAAATTGGGGTTGCCTGCTGTTTGGGATCTAGTTACAGGTTGATGGCTCATACACCCTTCTAAAATGAAAATTCATTTAAGCCTGGTCCCACCAAGCGTGCCAAAAAAAGAACAAACTATTGATGCCAAAATTTGATGAGGTAACAGTGTTTTATGAGAAACTCAATTTATGGGGGACCCTTTTGCGCTAAACTGAGTGACCTCTGGGTTTTTAGAGAAGTCGACTTCTTCTATAATGGGGGTTTGGAAAGGGAAAAGGAGACATATACAATAAAATAAAGTCTAACCTAAGGCGATGCACCAAGACTTAATGATAGGCACAATAAATCATAGATCTAAGGGCCTGATTGGTGTTTGTAGTGTTCCAAAAAATTAGAAACTGAAGATTACAGCATAGACAATCCATTCATTGACTTAAAATAATATTGCATACATTCCTACTTCCAGGAAGAGTCATTAGACATGGTGTAGGTTAGCAAAATTGCATTCAACATATATAAAAGTTCTCAAATGAGTCTAGACAATAAAAGCACAATTTACAATTTGATCAAATAGCATGAAAAAATAGAAAGGTCAAAAAATTGGCACAGTCTGAGAGTCTTTGCAATAAAATAAAATAGCAATAAAGGCCTAGTGTCTCTAACCAAAACTAGTGTTTCCTCCAAATTCTGGACCCTTTTCTCACAACCGAGAAAAGTATATATAACAGGAAAAAAAACCCCCACCGCTTCAGAGAGCAGTAACAAAAAATATTTCGCAATCCCCTGGCAATGATGCAAAAATCAGAATATTCCCCAAGCTGTTGCAACAAAAACGATTTGAAACCAAACATCCAGTCATTCCAGGAATAGGTGCATCCTCTGCAAATGATGGCGGTGGTTCCGACAAGGCTTAATCAGACAAGTCTCACCATCCCGAGCAAATGATTATGACACGTAGTGGCCAATAGTAGCATTTGGTTTGTTTGGTCCATCGCCCGAATATGAGATCTGCCGACTAGGCACATGGCAGCCTTTCGCTTCCCGTGTGAACCTCTCTCTCTCGCCGCTGAAGACTTGCGCTAAGGCTACATGTGTCGAAAGGGCAGAGCACTTAATCAATAGTGGAGGGAATGATCACTAGTCGGGTGTATAAGAGACACGTGGCAACATTTCGTTGCCTGCAGTTTTTCCTTTATCTCTACGCTAAAAGTTTTGTGAAGAGAAGACACGTAGCAAGAGTACACCGTAGATAACAATTGTGGGGCCCACCAAATTTTTTGGGAATGATGACTTCATGGCACTCGAGCAGAGCCTGATGAGGTAGCAAGAAAAATGATCAAAAGTATCCCGCAGCCACGACACGTGGAAGCATAGTGGGGTTTCCTGGGATGCAAAAGGAATGCAAAAACTCGAGGTTGTGAGGAGTAGACACATGGAGCGGGAGAGCAGAACTTAGATAAAAGGCCGAGTTGATTACTTGCGATGCATGGGCCAATGTATAGAGGAAAATACACCCGAAGGGAGCTTGTTAAATATTTATTAACAGTTTTACAAGAGTTTTATTGAGAGATTTTGTGAGGGTTTTTGGGAAGAGTGGAGTGTATGTTGCCAAGCTGCAAGCTAATTTAAGGAGACTAGGATTGGAAACCAGCTAGATCAATTTGAAGCTTTTTACTTACATGCATGTTGAATCTTACTCTTTTATGCTTTGATTAAATTTGGAATTATTATGTGAATTTATTGTTTTTCTTTGGAAAACGTAATATATATTTAGGGAAATATTGTTTAGAACCTATGTGAAATTGAAGTCACTTGTTGTTTATAGTTTGGATTCTCTATTGCTTGAGTGCTTGTACATACTCCATATTAAGGAGTGGGTGTATATATAGCATTAAGTAATTCAATAGAGTGGAGTCTATATAGATAAATCTAGATTTGAATTGGTAGGTTATGGAAACACATGTTTAACCTTTTAGAAGAGTCATAGTGAACTTAGTGTATATAGGTTGTTCTTGGGGTTAAAGAATATCCAATGGAGGGAATTGCCTATGCATATAATATGAATGGTCTTAACAAATCGACCTAGAATGGTGGATGAGCGTGTGATGTCCATTTCGAATTAGGGATGATGAATAATTTGGCCAAAGTGGTGTAATTTGCCACTGGTTACACTATCAGTTCATTTTGTTACCTTAGAGCATGCTAGTTTGGGATTGTCATACACGTAGAATATAGACACTGTATGCTAAAGTTCTAGTTATGTATTTTGAGGTTTCAAGACCAAATCTCTTTGTCAATGGGTAGGTCCATCTTACCATATGTGGTAAATGTGTGAGGGATTGTAGTTAGTCTATAGATGGCAAAAAAGTGCTTAAGTGATGCTTCTCCTCTCAATTAGCGAGCCAAGATTTTAAGGGGGATTTCTTGGATCATTTGTATTTCTAGTGCCAATGAAGCTTAGATGAGCTAAGTATGTATCTTGTATCTATTTATTTGAAAGATGGAAAATGTATTTTGTATCTAAGATTATGAAATCATTTGTTTTGAAATATTGTACATTTCATTGAACAGAATGAGAAAGATGATTTATTACTATCATATGTGCATATTATCTTTTTTTGAAAGAAAAAAAATTATCGCTATGTGTTTGGAAATTAGTTTAAATTCACTTGTGGTAAAACATGGGAGAAATTATTGAGTTGAGTAAGGGGCATGTTACACATGGTATCAAAGCTACCAGATTCAGCTCTGGAACCTATGTGCTCGTTATGTTTTCCCTTCCAACATTATGTGAATCTAGTTTTTGGAAAATTATTGTGTCAGGATGGTGGGTCTCAAGTTAACTATAAGAAAGTTAGTAATCAAGAATGAGTGTTACCTAAGGGGCCAAGAAGGGAAATGAAGCCCTTGTTTGTACCATAGAGGGAAGTAACTATGAGAATGCCATCTACCTCAGTGATACCAAGACAATCAATCACGCTCTATCGTGAATTAGCCAAGAGAAGAGAAGGATGAGAAATGAAGCCAACTTCAACTATCTACCTCCTATCTCTCTGAAAAATTAGACTCATTATCACTTTCTAGGGATATTCCCTCAGAATGTAGCGCCAATCCAATGATGTTGTTTAGAGACCCTCAAGTTTTACCCATGGCTGAAATAATTGTTATAACCTCAAGTGCTGAGTCAAAGGGTTATGTACCTCAAAATTATGTATCTAAAGATAAATTTGAGGATACTATCCCTTTTGGGATAGAGAAGAATAGATTAGAGATGAACAAAACTCTGAGGGGTATACCTCGTTAAGCTATGTATCTAAGAGTGAATCCAATGGATACTCTCCTCTTGACTACTTGAACAATCATTCAATACAAATGAAAGAAAATTGAAATCCTTATGAATAAATGAAAATCTATTTTCTATACAAAAACTTGTGAGCAAAATAAAATTTCTTGTGTATGAATTTCACTCTTTTGAAAAATTTTCAATATATTAAGTGGACCATGATAGGATCTAATATAGATGAACCTTCATGTATAATTTTTTCTTGAAAGGATGGTGAGAACAAGGACTAATCCTAGAGAAAGTAAGTAAGTTGGATAAGGTGTAGATAATACTAAAACCAAGTTGGGCTACATCTTGGCCATCATGGATGAAACTAGGACAAGGATAGAAAATCTTGAACAAGAAGTGAAAGGAAAAGAAAAAGAAGAGTAGGAAATTTCATTAGGTGAAGAGGAAGAAATGCCTAATGAGGATGAAGGAGAGAATTATCATGACCTTAATCAATCAATTCAACATAGGGAAGAAGAATCTCTATCCAAATTTGAAAGTAGAAAAAGAAAACGTGTGGCAATTGAGTTGTCCAGGGATATGAGAAAAGTTACCCCACCAAAATTTGAGGGAATCACTAGAAAAGATGAGGTTGAGACTTGGTTAATTCAAATGGAAAAATATTTTGAAATTAGAAACTATTATGAGGTCACCAAAGCTATTTGGGGTGCTTTCTAGTTAGCGGGAGAGGCTTCTAACTAGTAGATGAACAAAAAGATGGAACTTGGACTTAGTTCTCTAAATTTAACTTGGAATTAGTTTTTTGAAATATTTCAGAAAAGATGGCTACCCCATCTCTTTTATGACCAAAAGTTGACTAGTTTCCAAAATTTAAAGCAAGGTGATATATCGGTGAACGAATACTAGGAAAAATTCACTCGTCTTTTGAAGTATGTGTCAATGTACTAGAAGGATGAACATTTTTGAGTTAGAAAGTTCATCATGGGGCTGAATAGATAAATTGGTGGTGAAGTGGATGTACATGGTCCAGCTACTATGGATCTAGTATATGAAAAGGTAGTCAAGCAAGAGTAGAAGCTCAAAGCCATTTCAATCCACTAGGAGAATGGAAACTGAAAGAAGTTCAATGGGTCTCAAGTAAATCAGGTTCCAAAGAAGTTTATTGGAGCACAAGAATCTCAAAGGAAAGGGAATAAGGGATCTCATAACTACTAGAATGAACCAAGAAGAGATCTCTGAGGAAACAACAACAATTTCAACAATACTAGAGGGAATGTTAATAAATTTGACAAGTCAACGAGAAGAAAGGGACCAGTAGAAGGATGCTTTACTTGTGGAGGGGATCATTATGCTACTCAGTGTCCCAACAAACCTTTGGGATCTCAAGAAAATGAAAATTATCTTCCTCCACAATGAATTGCATTCCAACAGAAGATCCATGCAACCTTGGACAATCAACAAGCTGAATATTAGGTCACACCAGTGGAAACTCTAGGTATTTTGTTTCGTATACCTATATCTATACTTATTGATACTAGAGCAATAGAAATTTTTGTCTCACCTAGAGTACCTAATCAAATATCTAGAAATGTTGGATTTATGGAAAAGTCTTGGGTTGTGGAGTTTGCAAACCAGACAAGAGCAACAGTGAAGCAATGCTTATTTGAAGCTAGGGTAGAACTTCTTAGTTTCTCAACTAAAGTAAACTTGTGCATAACACCCCTAGGATCTTATGATGTCATTCTAGGAATGAATTGGCTATGGAAACATAGAGCCAAAGTAGATTGTCATTCCAAGGTATTAGATTGTCTAGATGATCTAGGAAATTGGGTGAAGTTACAAGGAGCACCAAGAGAGATTAAGTTGTAACATATTTCTGCCATGCAAATGCTTAGGAAAAAAAAGAAAGGTTGCCAAATATTTGCAGTCAAAATAAAAGAACTCAAGGAAGTCACTCCTTAAGATAATGTCATGGATTGTGAACCACAAGATTCTCTATAGATTGAAGAAGGAGATATGGTGGAATCTGGAGAAACAGATATGAGAAATATCCCATTTTACAGAAATTTGTGGACGTATTTCCATATGAGTTACCTGGATTACCTCTCAAGAGGGTGTTTGATGTACGAAGATCCAAACCTATATCCAAGGTTCCCTATATAATGACTACTATGAAATTAATATAACTCAAGGCATAGTTGGAGGATTTATTATCTAAGGGATTGATAAGACCCAGTATTTCACCCTGGGGAGCCCCAGCGATCTTTGTGAAGAAGGATAGAACATTGTGCTTGTGTATTGAGTATCAGACGCTTAATAAAGCTATGATAAAGAATAAGTACCTATTGCCATATATCAATGATCTATTCGATCAGATGCTAGGAGCGACTATGTTTTCAAAGATTGATTTGTGATCAAGTTACCATTAACTGAGAATCAAAGATGAAGACATATTCAAGACTACCTTTAGAACTAGATATGAGCATTATGAGTTTATAGTCTTACCTTTCAGACTTACTAATGCACCTATGGCATTTATGAACCTAATAAACAATGTTTTTAGGGATTGTTTGGATAGGTTTGTTTTAGTATTCTTGAGTGATATCTTAAATTATTCCAAGAATGAAGAGGAGCATTGAAAACATTTAGAGATAGTTCTCCAATAGTTAAGAGAACATAAGTTGTATGGGAAACTCTTTAAGTGTACTTTCTTTCAAAGGAAGGTGCAGTATCTGGGTCACGTAATTTCAATTGAGGGAATTTTGGTGAATCCAGCTAAAATAAAAGTGGTGCTAGAATGGCCAGTACCTAAGAATGTACCATAGGTTAGAAGTTTCATGGGTTTGGTTGGATACAATTAGAAGTTTGTTGTAAACTTTTCCAAGATAGTTTGTCCTATTACTTCATTACAAAGGAAAGGAAAGAAGTTTGAGTGGAAAAAAAAATGTCAAGAGGCGTTTGATCTACTTAAGGAGAAGTTGACTACGACTCTGATATTAAAGGTACCAAAACTAAAGGGTGACTTCACTTTCATCATGGATGCATAAGGAGAAGGGATAGGTGGAGTGTTGATGCAAGGAGGGAGGTCATAGCTTATGAATCAAGAAATTTGAATCCCTATGAACAAAACTATGCATCACATGATTTAGAGTTAGAAACAATTGTCCATGCATTGTAGATGTGGAGACATTATTTGCTTGGGAAGCCATTTGAACTAAAGACTAATCATCACAGTCTGAAGTATTTGTTTACCCAACCCAATTTGAATGCATAAAAATGAAGGCGGTTAGAGTTGATATCTTATTATGACTTCAATATCGCCTCAATGGTATCCATTCAAACCGACTTTAAGGGAAAAGTATTGCAGAAATCCAAGGGTGATGAGTACTACATGAGCAAGTTAAGCAAGAACTCGTGGATAATCTATAAGATGCAATGTACGGAGGATTTTATTTTTAACCTAGTGGATTGTTAAGTTTTAAAGGAAGAATTTATGTGCTTATTGTGCATGTTTTGCACACACGCCCCACTGAAGGAAGGGACCCCCTTTTTTCGATGTTGCTTCACTTTTTGCTTGCGTTTTTTAGCTGGGGGTCAGTTTTCCTTTTGATTTGAGGTGCTTCCACATTGTCTAGATAGACTGCTAGAGTTTCGTAGAGATTGGGGACAATGCAAAAATTTCACTGCAGGAAGCTATCATGTGAATGTCGTTGTTTCTGGCATTGTTTTACTATGTAGATTTTTTTGACTTCCCACTTCGCTGCTTCCGCATGTTTCTTGAAAATTTGAAGCTTATTGGGATCCATATCTTAGTAGCTTCATTTTGTCATATGTCTAAATTGATGAGACAGTTTGCTAGGTATTTCAGTCTAGCGAGAGTTTCGCGCAAGTACATCATCGACCGACATCAAAACCTCTAGCGTTTGCATTTGTCTTTTCCGCATTTTAGGACGGCCACAAGTCCAGTGGTTTTATGGAATCTAATGGATTTAATGATTATAAAATGACATTATCATGGGGAATGAAGGTGACAAAATTTGCATATGCTCGAGGTGCACGCTTGCGGGTTTCCACCCTACCAATGTCATTCTTTATGGCATATCTACATGGCTTTCCTATATTCATTTTCTGCATGGCATCAAAAGACCTAGCATCCACGAAGCGACATTCCAACCACGACTATCTACATCTTGGTACCTGCATTTTTGTTTTTTGTGAACTCATTGAGCCATGGCCATATTAAGTGATGATAACCTGTATCCAAACAAGATTAAATCAGTGCTATTCTGCCATAGTCGTAATGATGTCGCATGATAGCCTCGAGCTTCAAAAGTTGAATTTACATTTCATGATTGGGGCAGGTTTGATTTAGCCTACTCAATTTCCATGGAGTTTGTTCAGGAGGATTTCTAATTACGGCAAGGCAGTAGTAATCAAGTTTATGTCACAAGGAGATTGATGAGGGTTCTAATCAGTATGTGGGGTAATTTGTTATTTGATCAATGATTGATACACAGTGATCCTATGGAGGCAAGACGACCCTTGTTTGAAAAATGTGAGAATGTAGACCTATACCTTGTGAGGGCCGCTACCCTTTATGTCATCCCAAACTCCCTCTCCCTATGGCTGCCCCACTATGCTTTTTCGCACGATCTCACATGACCTCTAGTTGACCTCATTCATGTGTGTATCATTATGAAGGGGAATGGTTGGTCATCACTCAATCTGTCACTTTAATGAAATACATCCATTCATTCTTTGTGCTCAAGACAAAAGGAAGTGATGCAGTTCGACTGCATTACATATCTCAAGTACTTAAAGACCAATTTCAATATAATGTCGGTATGCATAATCATCAATTTGTGTGGGAAATTTGGCTATTTGATGAGCTCATAGAATGGACGGTATTTCACTGATAATGAAATGGAGGCCTCCTCCAATTACCCTAGATACCTAACCAATCTTGTGCAAACAACATCTTAACACTGAAGTTTTGTGTCATCTCTTTTGCTCTCCACTCATGCGGGTTTTTCCTGTGCAAAAGTCGGGAACGTGTGCACTGTTGTTCTAATGGAAATTTTAAATGGCATCACTGCATTAGAAACTTGCCTCCTATTTCCACAAGTGGCATCCTTGCATCTTTTTCCCATGAAACGGTGCTCGCTCTCTCTATTCCCGCAATAGTTTCACACTTCATCTTTCGCAAAAAAATTCAAGATTCATGAAATGGTAGGTTGCGTCTTGGGGATATTAAAGCCTGGGTCAATGTTTGAGTGTGATAAGTCTATAGCCCAATACTCCTTATGCTAACTTGCTCTGGATGATTAAAATACAACATAAAAGATGATCGATAGTCTTGTCTGCATAGGGTTTAGGAACAACGAACGAACAAAAAATGCAAATTGGGGTTGTCTTGGCAGGAGCAACATTGTGCATCCTAATGCATAGCAGTGTAAAAGTTTCATTAAAATTCACCCCACCTTTGGTAAGAGACTACTCGGGGGTTTTGGAGGAAACAAGGTCAATTCGTTGTTAAGCGACACTGTTTCAGTGGATCTTTCACCTATGGCAAAAACTCATAAATCTTCATCCACACACGTAACTTGGAGGGAACGAAGTTGTTTGTCTTCAAGAAAGAATGATGTTAAGAATGGGGAAGGTTGGATAGAGCTTGATTGACAATCCCATTGAGTAGCCATTGAGAGGAATTCATTTAAATGTCAGAAGTCGTTAATAATTACGACAATTGAATTTCATTGCTTCATAGCTAAGATGTAGAGATACTTATTGTGGAGGCTGTCACTCCAGGGGTTGTTTCATAAGGGGAATTATCATGACCACTTTTCGTGCATTATTCCCCATAATATATTTCATGGTATTTTTGTAGGCGGAAGCCATCGTCCACTTGGTCGTCCCACAATGACATTCCTAAGCGGCATCTTTGTGTCTTCCTCCCACAATAGCGAGCTAACATGGCTTGCTCGCATCAATAACTCCATTTGTATTCCTACTAATGAATGATGAGGGGAGGAATCTATTAAGTGCTTTGGAGGCATAGGTAGCGGTGTTTTAAAGTCATGGTTTTGATAGAGTGGAAATTATCGTAAAACATGGTTGTTTGCTGGAGTCTAAATATGGTGGGATTGAAATGCGGTTATTTTCCCAAGTCATCAATAAGAAGGAAAGGCGTGTAAGAGAAATCATGGAGTGATAAAAATAAGCAAAATAAAATATGGTACTGCCATAGGAATAAAT